>JAJLYH010000130.1:0-38977 GCA_030571675.1 Arxiozyma telluris
TTTTCTTTTCTTTTTTTTTTTTGTTCTTCTTCTTCATTTGTAAAATAATAGTTCTTTGGTTTGCCCACAGATGTAGATATGTGTGTATATATCTATATAAGTATGCTAAAAGGTTAAGAGCACCTTTTCTATACTTTTTCTGAAGAAGATTGTCGAGTGTTTTCAGTGTCACCATCATTAATTCATTTTTCTTTCCTTCTTCTAGTCACGTAACGGAAGAGTGGTAGGAACCACTGTTAGTATATTCTATTTCCATCTGTTATATAGATAGATAGATAGATAGCTATTTTTTAAAAAAGAAGAAGAAGAAGAAATGTTCGCTTCAAGAAGATTTTTATCTACTAGTAGACAATTATCCAAGATTAAGGTCAAGACCCCCATCGTCGAATTAGACGGTGATGAAATGACAAGAATCATCTGGGCTAAAATTAAAGATAAATTAATTTTACCATATTTAGACGTCGATTTGAAGTACTATGACTTGTCTGTTACATCTCGTGATCAAACCAAAGATCAAATCACTAAAGACGCCGCATACGCAATCAAGCAGTATGGTGTCGGTGTCAAATGTGCCACTATCACCCCTGATGAGGCTCGTGTTAAGGAATTCAATCTATCGAAGATGTGGAAATCCCCAAATGGTACCATTAGAAACATCTTGGGTGGTACTGTCTTCAGAGAACCAATCGTGATCCCAAGGATCCCAATATTGGTCCCTGGCTGGAAGAAACCAATCATCATTGGTAGACATGCGTACGGTGACCAGTACAGAGCCACTGATCTTGTAGTCCCAGATGCAGGTAAGTTGGAATTGGTTTACACAAATGGAAAGACTGGAGAAAAGGAGACTTTGAATATCTTTGACTATAAAGGCGCCGGTGTCGGTTTGGCTATGTACAACACGGATGAAAGCATCACCGGGTTTGCTCATTCCTCTTTCAAATTGGCTATAGCTAAGAAAATGAATCTTTTCTTCTCTACCAAAAACACCGTTCTAAAGAAATACGATGGTAGATTCAAAGATATCTTTCAAGAAATCTATGAGTCTACATATAAGTCCAAATTCGAGGAATTGGGTATCACTTACGAACATCGTTTAATCGACGACATGGTAGCACAAATGCTTAAATCAAAAGGTGGTTTCATTATGGCATTGAAGAACTACGATGGTGATGTTCTATCCGATATTGTAGCACAAGGTTTCGGTTCCCTTGGTTTGATGACTTCTGTCCTTGTGACACCAGACGGCAAGACTTTTGAATCTGAGGCTGCTCATGGTACAGTTACCAGACATTACAGAAAATACCAAAAGGGTGAAGAGACCTCTACTAATTCAATTGCGTCTATCTTTGCTTGGACTCGTGGTATTGCTAAGAGAGGTGAATTGGATGGCACCCCAGAAGTTGTCAGATTTGCCAACATTTTAGAATCCGCTACTCTAAACACAGTACAAGAAGACGGTATTATGACTAAAGACTTGGCCTTAACTCTAGGTAAGACCGACAGATCTTCTTACGTCAACACCGATGAATTCTTAGATGCCGTTGAAAAGAGGCTACAGAAGGAAATTAAATCTGTTGAGTAAATCGGGTTAATAAGAAGGTGGCATATCCTATACCAGATATCACAATTTTTTTTTTCCTAGATTTTTAATGACATAAAGATAGCAGTACTACAAATATATATATATATATATATATATATATAAGTAGATATATATGTGTGTGTGTGTGCCTGTGTGTATAACGCAGATAAGTACTTCAGTGTTTATGAGAATATAATTCAATTGATAGATTTCTAGAGATTTGATATCCCATCCTTTAAAAAAGAAGTTTAATCCATATTGCACGGTGGATGACGTTGGACGCCAGTGTGATCACTATGGTAGTGCCGGTTATCACAGGGAAACCAGAAATAGAAAAACCTAAGTACTTTGAAATGAGTTGAAGAAATTCAAAACTCTCGAGAACGATTGGTGAAAAATTGGTCTTTTTTTTTTTGGTTCCCTCTTGAACAAATATAAAGTCCGAAAAAACAAAGCCAAATATACAGACAGAGAAGAAAAGCGAGGAAAGAAGGAGGAGGCAAAAATGGGAGAGACTTGATTTGATTGGAATTTGTTTTGTTTTGTTTTGTAAAGGAGATAAAGTCCTGTTTAATGTGTGATATAAATATATTTTAAATAAGCTAAAGATTTGAGATTTGGGACTTGCTTGTTACACAGACGTACTCATATATATATACAAATAATCTACGCCCGTGTATCTCTGTTATTGTTGTGTTCGTGTAGTTTAGCACTGAGTTCATTTTACTTTTGTTTAGCTTCATCTAGGGTCTGCTTGTTTCTTACCTTGACGTACGTTTTCTCTCTCTCTCTCTCTCTTGTTATATGCCTCACTTCGCTAATTTATCTTCTCTGCATATATTCTTTTGCGTTGGGTTACTTATGCTCTCTCCTCCTGGGGTTTTTGTTCATTTTCTCTTTTTTTTTTTAAGGCAAGTGCAGTAAGTTGAACGGTTGACAGTTCGTATAAATACATACATATATTTATATATATAGATATAGATATATATCCAGCAAAAGAAACTAATAATACAAAAATACTAAGAACAAAAAAAAAATGCCAATACAGCCAATTCAAGGAGCTTTCAAGAGAAGAGTTTTGATTGATATTATAACCGGCATTAGTATTGGTGGTTGTTTAGCATCATATTGGTGGTGGGGTTTCCATATGGATAAGATTAACAAGAGAGAAGATTTCTATGCTAAGTTAGCTGAAAGCAAGAAACAACAAGATTAAGCACAAATAATATTACCATTACCCCCTTCCTATTCCTTCCAACTAACTAACTATAATAATGATGATATTCATATAAAGAAAAGAGTTTAACGTTAATAACTAGACTATAAATTTGTTTTCCTTTTTTTTTTTGTTTTTTTTTTTTCTCCTGTTTTATCTTTCTATTTATTTGCTTCTTTTATGATATAGCATATATATCGGTCTATATAATCTATCTTTATATTTACATAAAACAAAAATTGGTTTAATATACGTTAATAATATTTAAAAGTTTTCTTTGTTGTCTTTAATTTTATTATTATTATTATTATAGTGTTTTTTTATTTTCCTTATCTATATCTATGTTAGTAGACTATGTTTACTACACGCTTGGTTATATACATTATATGTATATGGATATCATCTTTTACTTAATTTCTTCTTCTTCTTCTTCTTCTTGTTTTTTTTTCTTATATATATAAATATATATGTATGTATGTATGTATTTTTTCATTACCATTTTGATAGATATTTATATAAATAGTTTCTGTTGAAATCTAGAACAGTGGTTACCTATGTAGAACCTTGCCATTATTATATATATATATATATATATACGTACTAGAAGAGATCATATAAACCCAGGATTTTCTTAATCAATGTCAAAGCAAATAACAAAGTTAAATAAACTATTACAGTTATTATCCCCCTCGACTCATATCGACATTAAACAATTAGTTCAAAGGATTGAATTAAATCAACAAGAAAAATGGAATGATCCATTGGTCACCATGTCAAGAGCTCTATTGAACACATTATTATTGAAGGAGCAATTACGACTATATAGAAGGTCTTCATTGGATATCAATGGCTATGATTTCAATTGGAATGAAAAAAGACAAGGGACCAAGAATAATAATTATAACAGAACCCATTCTTTAAATAAATATCTTACTCGTTTTATAAAAAAATACGATCTACAAGGTATTTCTTTAAAAGGTAATACCATTAATAGAGAACCACTCGGTATACCTTCACGTATCTTGGCTGCCATGGACAACAGAGCCTTGCTGATTACTTTAGGCTGGTGTCAACTGAACCATTCTTTGAATCACGATTTACTGCATTCACTGATTATATCAAAAGGTGCCAGTTCAAATTCATCTTCATCAGAGGGTTCTTAGATAACTTCTGTTATAGAAGCTTATTTCTGCCTCCTTTGGTTTCTAGAGAGATGAGGTTGTTTTGTTCGATTCTTTTTTTTCCTCCTTTCTTTTCTGTTTTTTCTCACCCCTTCATCCTGAAAGGTTTTATTTCTATTTCTCTATTTCTATATTTATTTTTGTTGCTTTGGTTAAGGTACAAGAAGCAAGCATTAAAAAGGTGGAAAAAAAAAGAGAGAGAGAGAGAGGTAGTGAAATTTTAAGTGTGAAATTGAACGTTTACCACTGATTTAGCACATATTCTCTTCTATAATCACAACAACAAATACTATTAACAAGCTACTGAAAGAAGAAAAGACTCAACTATTGATTGTTCAACCAACAATAAACAAAAATCATGACACTTTATAATTCTATTATCTTTGGTATCTTAGTTGCTGAAGTGATTGTCTTTTCATTATTGGCATTACCTATCCCAAGTAAATATAGAAAGCCTTTAACATTGGTGCTAATTAAACCTTTCAAAAATAATACAGTCCAAATTACTGTGAAATGCGTACTTGGTTTCATTCTACTACTGTTTGTTGATTCAATAAATAAAGTTTATAATATTAATCATCACGAATTGAATCAATTGAAAAGTGGGTTGATTCAAGGTACAGAAAAAGTTGAAATTATGTCAAGAAAGTTTCTGCAACAAAGAAATATGTATTTGACTGGTATAACTCTATTTCTCACTTTTATTGTAACGAGAACTTTTGACTTGGTTGATGAATTATTGACTTTAAAATCTAATTTAAGAGAAGATAATCTCTTCAATAAAGAAAAGTTACGTGAAATGATTACAGAAAAGGATAAGGAAATTGATCGTTTGAAAGAAAAGGTCATTGCTTTACAACAAGAAGAATTAAAGGAGTAATGAGTTGTCCCCATCCCGTTTGGTAATTGTTGTTTTCATCTTTTTTTTCCTTATGTTATTTTGATTATTATTAGTATTAATATTATATATTTCCTTTTTCATTAAAGTAGTTTTTAGTTTCATCTGTATATATCTATGTTATACATTTTAATGATTCTATACTTCGATTCTTATATCATACTCATTATATAAACTAATAAAATCGTAATACTCTATCATGGTTAAATTAAATGTTTTTATAAAGTTATGCAAATGGATTAACAAAGTTTCGTTATTTTTACCATTATCATTATTATTATTATTATTATTATTACTGTGGTCTTTTATATTGGACAATAATGGTAATTTGTCGTTTAGTACTGTAATATTATCGTTGATTTTATACACAGATAAATCAAATGTTAATATTTCATTCGATTCCACCATCATTTGATTTAAGTTATTATCTAATTTATCATTAACATTTGAATTTACATTCCCCCATATTTTATTATACCGATTAATATCATACTGTTGACTATTATTGTACGGCATAATAATATTTTTAAATACTGCTATTAATTTTTTTTTACTACCTTTGTCTATATTAGTGCAATTTATCACTTTAGTATTATCTAGATCTTCTGATTGTTTCTTTCTTCTGGTAGAATCATTGAATTCTTTATCAATGACCATGTACGGGTTCATGAAATCCTCATGAATTGGTACTTTTTTATGAGTTAATATGTATTTTCTATTATTATCGAATAGTAACAGCGAATCAGGGTGTCCGTAACAACGATGGTTAAAATCCATCAGTTTCTTTTGATTCTTCGCTAATTGGTTATACCTTTTTTCTAAACTTAATAGATATGATATTAGTAAATTTCTATTTGTTCCAAATGGTAAAATCTGAAATACTATTAATTTGATAATGAGTATATTGATATGTGAATGTTGGAAAGTTATCAACATTTCATTGTTCATTGCAATAATCTGTTTAAGAATAATGGATTGGCTCTCTTTAGGTATATATTTCCAAGTATTGAATAAAAATTTTAAAACGTTGATCCGATTTTCAAATGATCTCGTATTGATACAATTATTAATTAGTTGATTCCATGAATGCCAATTTATGAGTTCATTGCATTTGTATATGTCTAGGATTAATACACTGAGATATTTATTGAAGATTAAGTTAGTCAATTGAGTCTCATATAAAGATATTCTTCTCAAATCTTCTAGTTGTTTTTGATCATAATATAAAAGGATAGAATATATTAATTCGATATCTCGAAATTGAATAAATAATTTATTTAATGGTTGTTTCCATATTATTAACATTTGGAACTTCTTTTCAAGAAATTCATTTATTGATTTGTTTGAATTAAAATAGTTAATGAATTTATTAAACTGAATGTTATTATTGCTGTAGTATTTGTTGCTGTTAATTTGCTTTGTTATCTTTTTAAATCTTTCGATGTCTTGCATGAAAAATTTATGAATAGTATAATAAACAATTACTTCACTACTATTAACCATATTTAGGAAGGAGGCATTACTTTTATCAGTGCTATGTAAATTTTTGTTAACATAGTTTCTATTATATTGATAAATTAAAATTATTAAACGCCAATAGTGATATGTAAATGATCGAAAGGTTTTCTCTTCCTTTAAATATGATATAATAATTCTAAAACAGTAAATATTATTACTATTATTCATATTAGTGGTAGTGGTGGTGGTGTTAATTGATGTAGGATACTTTCTTTGCGGGAAGTTTCTTATTCGTTTGAAATTGTTCTTTCTCCATGGTAACAAAGGATCGTTATAGTTAGATATGATTTTAAATTTACCCTTTGTTAAAAGGTTTATAATTAGTAGATTATACTTAAATCTATCAGGGAAATATACAAATGCTAAGGCATTTATAAGACCCAATTGATCATATAATAGTTCATTAAACTGTTTCAAATAAGGATACGTAAAGTTTGATTTGGAGTTTTGATTTAGTTGATGTGTAATATAATGACACGTCAACAATAAATGTTTACAATAATTACTCAATTCATCACCATTATCATTATTATTGTAGTCTTCTTTATCACTGTCTATGTTTGGTGCAAAATTGAATGGAATATAAACCAGTAGATTCATTATTCTATTTAAACATTCTATAAGTGTTGTTAGAAGTGATATATCCAATTTTAAAGAATGGTTATTTCTGTGTTCACACTTTAAATTATTTAATATTTCCATCCACCAATGATATAGAACTTGCTTTAAATTAGTAGTAATTTGACCATACACAGTGAAAGATGATAAATCATCCCATTCTCTTAAATACTTCAACAATCCATGCCTTAACAAAAGTTGTAACTTATTATCGTGATCAATCAAATCTGAGACATCAGATTTATTTCTGTTATTAAACAAGATAATAAATTGATTCAGTAAATGGAAGAAATAAGCTTCTTTATTAATATCAGAATTCTTCTGTAATAGCAATATTTCGTCTTCAAGCGGGGGATCTGCAACGGGCTGATCACTAGTCACATCACTATTTGAGAGGTTTACTCTTTGCCATATATCTGACAGTTTATTTCCTTTAGTAAAGACAAGTGATCTTAAAGATTCCATTAAAAGAATAAAATAAAGATGATATATTTATTGGTTAAGCGACAGGATAAACTAAAGAAAAATGTTTAAAAGATTAATTCAAAAAGAAAGGAAGGGTAAGATGGAGAGAGAGACGGGAGAAGTGGGTAAACTCTACAAATTCACAAAGTAATCATACCAATTTGACTTACTAATGGTTATTATGAGACAAATACTTGTTGTCATCTAAATGTGTCTGTGGTAATAAGTAATTGGGAAAACCAAAAAAAAAAAAAAATAAAAATAAAAAATGACAAAAACTGAGTGAACGAAGTCAATGGTTATATATATTTCTTCACAAAAATAAAAATAAAAAACAAAACCAACAATAACAACAACGACAACTTTATCTTATGATATGGGTACGTGACTGTATGGATGTTTATTAATGAGCCTTATATAGTTGAAGCAAGCATTAAGAGACTGCTGCTGTCTTTTCTTCTCTCTTCTCTTCTCATTCCTGCTATTAACCAGCTGCCAGTTGCTTATAAACCGTTTCTGCCTCTTTTTTTTTCTCCTTGCAGGTTCAAAATCAAAATTTAAACACCCATACATCTAACATTACGAGAAAATAAATAGTCACGGGACCCGTGCAAAATGATATTTATGTTGACATCGGCTTTTTGTTTTTTTATTTTTATTTTTATTTTTTTTTTTTTTTTTTTTTTTTTTTTTTTTTTTTTTTTTTTTTTTTTTTTTTTTTTTTTTTTTTTTTTTTTTTTTTTTTTTTTATATTCATTTTAAATTTGTTTCCATGATTATTTCAAGTTTTTATTTATTTTGTTCAACTCATTTATTCTCAACAGCTACAACTACCAGTGAGTGTTACTTAATGGTGTAAAACTAGATATTTCACCCTACTTGACTCTCTGCTCTAAGAGAAACTGCTAGCAAGCTTGGTCTCCTTGGTAGGAATAACAATTCGATAAGCAAATTAAGGAGTGTTAATTTTGTGAAAATTAATAGACAAGAATTTTGGTTGTACTATTTTTGCTTGAGTTTAATTTGTCATTGAGATGTCTGAACCAATTCACAAGAGACCTAGATTGGATGAAAATGCAAAGTCTGTTCCTTTGCTAAGTGATCCTAATGAACCTTTAAAACAAAGGGATGTCATCTATTTCCAAAAGGAAGCTTTATTCAGATGTCTTAACGAGAGAAGAAGTCAAGTTAATCTAATTCAAAGTAAATTTGATTCTTTGAAGACTGACTATTTGGAAGTCACTAAAAATCTATCTAATATTATTTCAGTGATTGTCACATTAGCTAAATGTATAGAATCTATTATCACCAATAATAATGAGAGTGCTCCTAAATCTGGCGATGTTAATAACGATGATTTTTCGATTTTGAAAAAAATTTCCAGTGGGGATGAAGATACTATTATAGATTTAAATGATTCATTCATGAGAATCTTAACAAAATATTTCGATCATGATAGAACTACTTCAATTGATTTGCAGAAACTTTCTAGTGATATTAAAGTTTTACAAAGTGATAAGAAATCGTTGGTTATCCAAAATAATACACTTTTGAAGCAGTTGGATCAATTGAATTCATATTATGAAAGTTTATTTAAAAAATATGATAGAAGTGATTCTTTGAGTTTAAAACGTGTCTTTGACAAAGAAGGCGAGGTCAAAATTGAAGAAAATAGTACTAATTCTAAGGTGGAAAATAGCAGTAATAACAATAGCTGTGATACTGATGTATCCTTCAATTCAGGATTGAATATTGATTCTTATAGTAAGAGTGAGTCAGTCAAAACTGAATTGACTTCTAATTCAAATCCACTTAATAATAAAGATTCCGTTGGTGGTGCTACTGACAAAAATTCAAGTCAGAAATTTCAAGAATATGAAGATAAAATAACAGAGTTAAAAAATAAGATTGACGCGTTGCAAAATATCATAAAGAATTTGGAAACTTCGAATAAAAGTAGTTATGAAAAGATTCTTAAATTAGATAATGAATTATTAGCTACTAATGATCGTAATAAGGAAATCATTACTACACAGGATACATATTTGAACAAAATTGAAAGTTTGACCAAAGAAAATAATGAATTAAATAAAATTAATGATTCATATTTAATGAAATATCAAAATTTGGTTAAAGAAAGAGAAAATTTTTCGCGGAAGGTAGCAGAATCTCTTCAAAATAAATTGGACAATTTATTAAAAGTAAATAATAATTTAGAAAAGGATTTGGTAAGAATTAGAACCACTAGAGATGATTTGTTAAGTAAAATTGCCATCTTGGAGTCCCAGACTAAGAAAAGCGAGCTTATTGAAGATATCAAAAAGGCTTTAGAGTTATCAAATGAACAATGGTCGAAGTTTACTAATGATGGTAATAATAGTAGTAGGAGTAGTGTAAAGAGTGGTGATGATAATAATAATACTAGTAATTCAAGTGAACAACTTTTAATTAAAGAAATTAAAGATATGGAAATAGCATTCAAAAAATTAACAGCATTAAATAATAAAAAATATATGACACTATTAAATCACGAATCAATAATATCCAAATTAACAATTGAAAAGAGTAAAGCGGATCAGAAATATTTCGCCTCAATGAGATCTAAAGATTCAATTTTAGTTGAGAACAAAAATTTATTAAAAACTGTAAATAAATCCAATGAATTTATTGTTCAATTGAAAGATAATGAAAAATTGTTACAGGATAAGATTAAATCTTTGCAAGAACAAATAACATTATTGGAGAATAACGGGAAATCATTAATGAACACAAATAAATTAGAAGCAAGAAAATTCAATGAATTGAACAACGATATGGCAAAGTTAAAAAAGCTAAATGAATACTATAAAGATGAAAATTCCAAATATGTGATTAAATTAAATGAAACAGTTAAGGAGAGAGACCTTGTCATAAGGGATAAGGAAGTTTTAGAGACAGAGAATAAGCAAAACAAAGAGGTTATTTCAAAATTACAAGAAAGATTGAAATCACAAGGTTTAAATGTTTCAAAAAATATAAATGAGGATAATGAATCATTGAGTGAAGAATTAGAAAATTTCAGGACTTTGGTATATTGTTCATTATGTTCTAAAAATTGGAAAAGCAGTGCCATCAGAACCTGTGGACATACATTTTGTGAAGAATGTGTTAAAGAGAGATTAGCAGCTAGAATGAGAAAGTGTCCAACATGTAACCATCCATTTGCTGCCACTGATTTGGTCACAATTCATTTATGATGTATTAACAGTAATAGTAATTTTTAATAAGAAAAGAAGAGCTACAAGACTGTAGTGTGTTATTAACATATAAACAAATATAGATATAGATATATAGTACGATTTGCATTTGACTAGTATAAGTCTGTATAAATTACATAAAACTTCAAAATAACTCCAGAACTCTTAAAGGTATGCATATACATTGAAAATAATTCTAGTATGTGTCAACAAACTAAAACCTCAGCAGAAAAATTTTGTTTAAAATCCAAGAAATTGGTCAAAATTCGGGTAACCTTTGCAAAAAAGTAAAAGTTGTCTATAAAGATGGAATTTATTCTTTTTTTTGGTTTTTTTTTTGCGAAGAAAATTTTAACTATAAAAGGATGAGATGCACAGTCAGAGAATTACACATTCCCACTTTCCTGTTACAGTCCTTCCAGTGGCGTAATGGTATCACACCTAATTGCTTACTTACTCAAAGCGACAATTATGGATGTTGTGGTTCGAACTACAATATTTAATTGAACGAATACTGTTGTATATTTTAAAATCAGCATACTGCTGTTGTCAGTATTTCCTTCGGTACAATATTGTACACCTGGACATTAATGATTTACTATTTTCTATTATTTTATTTATTAATTAATATGATGATAAGACTTTTTATTCTTTGTTGACCTATTGAGAACAGAAAATAGTTGGCGTTTTAAGTGACTATTTTTATAAGATGAATCTATTTATAATTAATTAAATTGATTATTTTATCGTTCTGATAAAGTAGTTTTTTGATTATTATAGCTACGATAGAATGATCTTTTAATGTGATGAGTGGTCAATATTTTTTTTGTCATAGTTACACTGATATTATTTAATAAATAATAATAGTAATAATAATAGTAGTAGTGGTAGTAGCATCTCTTGTTTCTTGAACGTAACCTTTAGTGTGTAGAACGGATTTGTTTGTGAATTTTTAAAAGGCTAAAGACTTATTTCGCTACAATTTTTTATTCATTCAGTGTGTTGTATTCGTTTTACCATTGGATTAAATATTTCCGCTACTTGTCTAAAGGGTTAACTTTGATGACCAAAGAATTAATAGATCAATAATTAATGGACAATGTTGTTTATTAAAGTAATACTCTTAAAATGTGATATTGAAAATATATATATTAATTATGAATGTATATATTTAAATTTAGGCATCTTCTTCAACAACAACGGTTTGTAAACCCTTGGTGGAAGCAACAAAGACAGGTTCAACGTAAGAGAATAATGGGTTCTTAGCATTTTCATCTTCGTTTCTCTTTCTGGAGATTCTTAATCTTAATCTGTATTCAACACCCTTGATACCTCTCTTCCAGATAGCTTGGTTTAATTCTGGAGCTAATCTGACATCTTCAGTACCCATGTGCAATTTGGCAAACTTCTTGATTTCCTTGACAGCTCTTGGAGCTCTCTTCTTGAAGCTAACACCGTGTAACTAAATTGAAAACAAAAAAAGAAAGGGAAAAAAAAGAAATGGCAATTAAATTAGAATATACACAAGAAGCAGTACTTATTGCTTCATCTCGCCACATAATTTTCTTGTTAGTAAATAAGTATTCAGACAAACGTCAGTTTTCTTTAAACTGAGGAACACTCATACACTATTTTTGGGAAGAGAATTTATGGTATTATTAGACGCAGATGGTTGGTCTATACATAACTCATTGTAGTTTTATCACATATTTCGGTGTATTGGATCTCTAAATCAAAAAAAAAAATGCATATTATATCAATAAATATTGAAATCTCTGGTGTGAGTTAATGTAATTAGTTAAAAAAAATAAAGAGAAGTAGAGTAAAGAAAAGAAATATAATCTACTGATATTTCATGGTTTTTACTTATTTCATTATTTCTAAGTTCAGTGTTCTTAATGTCTTGCTTGAATTACTTTTTTTTAATATTTGTGAATGATATTTATTCCTCAGTTTTTTTTTTTGCTCAAAGTTACTATATTGAAGTAGTGTGGTTCTACATACTCTCTTGTGTAAATTAATGGTGTATTCACGAGTGACAACGTCTTTTAAGCCGGCCATTTTATCGAGTATCTGTGCTTAATTGTCTTCCAGGGTTGATACGATGCTAGTACGAAAAGATACGGCCTCTTTTACTAAGTGCACATTGTTTTTTCTAATATTGATTGAAGGTAAAGCAAGAGAATTATTGTTACACATTATAGCATACCCGATACATTGGTACTGGTGGGGGGGGGGGGGTGGCCGTGGGTTGTTACCGCTATAGGTAGGCAGAAGAATTTGAAAGATTGTTGCGCAACGTCCTTGTTGTTCGTGTGGAACGAAACCTATCTTTCCCGCAGTTCCCAATCCTTCTTCCATGTCTTTGCCCCACCCTCTCTCCCTCTCTCTCTCTCTCCCTAACGCTCGGCCCTCTGTTAGTCCCTCTTGCCTCTGCCTGTTTCTGTGGCTCTCTGTCTAACAGGTGTTTGCTCTGTGCACAAATTCTCTACTTTCCCTCGGTTTCTCTCTGTCCGGCAGCAACTGACTCCTGGCAAGAGTGAGAGTGTAGTGGTCGTGGTGGTGGGGAGGGGGAGAGGAGGAAGTGAAGGAGATTGTTGGGGAGGAGAGATTTAGGAGGATTGTAATGACTTCCTCCAGAGAGACTTCCAAGGACCTGCCTAAGCGTAACGCAACTCCCCGGCAGAGAGTTCGTCTCTTTCTCTCCCTCCTGCCCCTCCCCCCGTAATAGCAAGATATCCTTCACTGTCTGGGGCAAACGGTTTAGCTGCCAGCACTTCCTTCAAAACACAGATTCCTGCTTCACTTTTCTCTCTGTTTACCGGTATGTACAGAGATTATCATGTTTTTCTCTTTTTTTTTTTTTGCAAAGGGGAAAAGCACACTTATTACTTGCTTAGGAAATTCTGGAAAGTGCACAGTTCTTGTTTGAAGTTGTGGATGTACGGACGCAATATCACGAAATTAACAGTCATGGAAAGTATTTTCCTCCACGTAGGTCTTCGATAACTGAAGAATATTTCTAGAAGAGTCAAAAGAAAAAATAAGGAAAAAAACTACAATGAACCAAAAAATTTAAGGTAGGGATGCCAGATTAAAGATGATTTGGAGAAAAAAGTGTCTCACGAGCATCAATCCACTAATCTACAACCGTTTTGTATATATGAATATATAATCGTTTTTTCCTTTTTTCTGCTATTATTAAGAGATACAATCGGTACATTAAAATTAATGATATGATGACAAAAATGGAATCTACAATCACTAACAACTCTAATCAAATCACACCATCTACCGCCGAGCCCACAAAACCATATTCAGTTTCGAAAAATAACATATATGATCCTGATGAGCAGTATAGACTGACACAATCTAGGATCCTGTCTTTGCAGGAAACTATCCTGGATTCAACAAGAGATGCTCGGCTTCAAAGTAGACCTTCGCCTGAACGGTCGGTAAAGAAATTGCCTAGTGTCAACGATAACAATATTATAGTAGATTCAAGCAATATATTAAATTTTACCAGAAATATATACAGGAAAACGCCTAGAATCATAAAATATGCACATTATAATCCATATGGATATAGTAAAATGGAGGAGTATAGCAGTTGGGCGGGTAAAGAAAAAAATAAAAATATTATATTGGAGAACAAATTAAATGAGGTATTGGAGGATTTCCCTCCATTCTTACCTAATTTAAGTGCAGACTACATTAATAAACTAATATCAGTTTATATTCCTGCACAAGTTGTGTGTCAATTTATCAATCACATGGAATCAAACAAGAGGTGGAGGAATAGTGAAATATGGGGAACAGATGTTTACACAGATGATTCTGATATTTTACTAGTATTGTCACATCTAGGTGTGTTCCAGATTAAAGACATTGGTAATGAAGTTAGGAATCATGATACCTCTATAGAACCGGTGTATACGCCTGTTCGAAGAAGAACACCCGTTAATTTGAACAATATGGACGACGTTGTGGGTACTTGGGACATAAAACATCCAGAACAGATTGATTTAATTGTTAATATTTTAATTTTAGATACCCTAATAGGATACCAGGGCTCAAAAAGGTTTGGTTTAAGGTCGAGAGACTGGTTCGGTGCCCAAGAACACGATGGACTAAGTTATGGTGTTCATTCTATTGAGTTTAAAAAAAGAAGTGACTCTGTAACAGTATCTAGCTGGGTTTGACATGCGTATATACATAGGTGTCTCTGACTTATATATCGATCCTGTTTAATGAAAACTTGTGCTTTTTCTTGATCTTCTCTCTATTTTAGGTTTGGGGGTTTTTTGTTTCCTTTTTTCTTGATAACGCAATATTGAATTTCAATATAAAGTGTGAAAACTCTTTTAGCAATTAACTAAAGAAGTCTGCGCCAATGTCCACGAAGCCAGTAACTTAACAAAAACAGATACACGGGATCAGTATACTATATTTCGTATCCATGTTCATATAATAATTGTTCGAAGCTATAATGTTAAGAAGTAGGCTTGTCAATTCCATTAATTCTGCCGGAATTGTATCTATTTTAGCTATTGATGGCTCATATCGATTGTTAGTTGCTAAAAAAAATGGAGACATCGAGGTTTATATAACAGATCATGATATAAATGGAACTTCTGATGGTTTTTACCCACCCGACAGTTCAAATTCTCTTACAGAGAGTGTTTCCAGACCATTGAAATTTAAATTATCCCAGATATATTCTAATTTATTAAGAAATTTACCTAATGCCTCTAACATAGATTTGCATATACAGGATATGTTATATTCTGAACAACTCAATACTATTTTCATAAAGTGTAAATCTATGTTAGTGCTGCTTAACAGTGCTAATCTGCAAGTGTATGATAAGGTATACGATAAAAGGGGTATAAATCAAGTTTGGGTTAAGACTTATATCAATAAATTAAAGAATACTAGTACTACTGAAACATCTGAGGATAATATTGATAGTAATAAAGATGTTAATATAAATAGCAATGTTAATAGTGACCCTATCACATATTTAGTTTACTCTACCACAAAAGCGTCTACTTTAAGGGTATTAGTTTGGAAGGGAAGAACTTACACTCAAATGATGGAAATAAATCTACCGAGCCACTTAAAAGATCAAACAATTAAATCTATACATATAGTTTCTAAAGGTGATGCAATGTTATTTACTATGTCGAGTGGTTTCTACATTTGGAATTTTAAAAGAATAAAAAATAGCGGTTTATCAAATGTTACATCTAAATCTTCCTTTAAGTCGTCAGCAGGAACTCTTCTGAAGATTGACAAAGTTTATTCAAAACGACACCCTGACAATGTTGTTGCTGCTATATCTAGGTTAAAAGAATTGTCTTCAACTGAGAATGGGATAAGCACATCATCATTTGCTTCATCGGAAAATATATCTATGATGAGCAATGATTCAAAGCATAGAAAATATACATTCTGGAGATCTTTTGAGAAGAAATCCAAGAATAAGGATTCAATAGAACTTAATATGGCTTCAAGCACTACTTATAAGGATATAAGGTATATTTTTGAAGATTCAAGTAATCAAACATTAATCCTTGATGGAGTTACACAGAAAATGTTTACAGTAGATATAAATGATCAAGAAAGTAAACTGATTGCTGTGGATAAGAAACAATTCTTTCAATGGAATAAGTATTTTTATCACTGTGAAGACATATCGTCTGATTTGTTACTGCTACATAACAAAAATACTATTAAATTTGTTGATTATAATAATGGCTTTTCCTTTTTAGAGGAAAAAATTAATCAAGGAATCAAAAAAGTTATTAAATTAGCTGGAATATATTACCTTGTATGGACCCTTAATGACCAATTATTATTATACATATACCAGGTTGATGATGGTGAAAGTGAACATTTAAGTGGGTATTCAACAATAAGTAACAGTCCACGTATGAGTAACGTTAGTCTCCTGTATAAAAATAATCTGGGAAATAGTAATGATGGTCAGTCGCATAGTAGCGATCTTTCTATATGCGGAATGTACCATGATTCAAACTTTTATCACCTTTGGAGAAAGGTTTTGTTTTACAGATTTTTTCTTAAGTCTCCGTATGCATTACAGTTGTGTGCTTCAAGTGATCCACAAGAATCTTTAGATATATGTGCAATGAAGTTAAGGGAATTGACTGTTATGTGGTGTCTACAAATGTTTGACACCTTACAGAATACAATCGTAGGCCTTCGTAATAAAAATACATATGAAGATAAATTAAAGAGCAAAGACAGCTTTATAGAATATCTGGACAAACTTGAACAGGTTATTATTAGAGACATTTTTGATATGTTCATAATTATGTGGGCACCACCTCAACTAATAATTCTGAAAACTTTTCCACAAGAGATATCATATTTGGTGGAATTAATTTCTCAACAAGAACACAAATGTAATAGTTTATCGTCTCAGATTGAGGAAGAAAGGTATATGATTAGTCCAATACTTATAAAAGAATGGGTATTACCTTATTTAACTGACATGAGACGCCATTTAAGGAATTTGTTAATAAAGCAACAGGAGAGTTCTTCCGAAAGAGCTATTATTTGGAATTATGAAAGTAGGCACATATCCCAGGATTTGGATTTTTTTTTATTAGACAGTCATGATTCAGTAAAAATAGAAACATTGATATCTTTAGTGGAAACTGTTCTTTTTAAAATATATGTTCTATATGTTCCATCAATGGTTGGACCACTAATAAGAGTTGAGAATCTATGCTATAAGGATGTAGTTATCAGTGATTTAAAAGAAAAGAAGATGTACCAAGAGCTTCTTGATTTTTATTATCATAAGAAAATGCATCAAGATGCATTAGAATTCCTATTTGATTTGTACGCGAAATCCAAAGATAATCAACCTGGTTCAAATATGAACGTAAGAGATTTCATTATTAGATACTTAATGTTGTTACCAAATGAAAATTTAGATGATTTATTCTTTTATCTTACTAAATTACTTGGACAGATTAGTGATGTACATGTAAGAAATGATATTTTGGTATCTATATTTGAAAATAGTAACATCATTAACCTTAAAAGAGACAACTTGAAAATCTACAATTATTTGGAAGAGATCGATAAAGCATTATCACTAGAATATCTAGAGTTTATTATCAATACTCTCTCTGATATAAATCCCAAGATGCATAATTATCTTGTACAAAGATATATTTCTGATCTCAACGACACAAATAATAAAAAACTAGAAAATTTTCTTAAAAATAATTTACAGTATAATCCATCTGATATTATTGTGCTTTTGAAGAATGTAATATCTGATGGTATGCTATCACCAGAAATGAAAAAATTTATCTTATTTATGCAAGTTTACCCATATTACAGATTGCATAAACATGAGATATCGATTGATATTTTATTTGATAAATTAGGTGACTACAAAGAAGCTCAAAAATACTGTAATAAGGTTTATCTAGAAAACTATAAGGAAGGTTCTAAAATATTACTATATTTATTGGATGCAATCATTAAAAAGGTATATTATGGAACTGAGAATGAGTCGACTAAAGAATTATTGATTATATTCTTAAAGGATTATAGAGATAAATTGAATATTGTCCAAACTTTGAAAGCACTTCCTGTGGGTCTTCCAGTAAAGGATATTAAAGATTTGTTGATTTATTCTATAAGGTACCAGAGGACGAGAGATGAGGACCTTTCTTTAAAGAAAAATATCATGCAGAATGAACTGACTAATTTGAAATATTCTATAAACCATAAATCTGCAAAATTTATTGAAGTAAATTCAAATAATATTTGTTGTGTTTGTAAAAAAAGTTTTCATTCGCTGACTACAGAAAGTGTTTTTTGGTTTTATATGCCTAAGGGAAAGGAAATCATTGTGCACTATAATTGTGGTAAATCATTGGAAAATAGAATGATAATAAATAAAAAGAATTTATTACCTATTAGTAAATCAGATAAAATGGATTTGGGTGAACTGAGAAAGTATGTTTTTGAAAATAATAAGTAATATAGGAACTATAAATTTTAACATTTTTGATGAGGAACACTATATATGAATATATAAAATAATGAAATAAGACAAATAGTAGAAAGCGAATAGTCATAATGCAATCTTAAACAGTAATGTGACTTTAACAACTTCAGTTTCGAAGAAATAGAGATGCATATGTAAAAGATAAAATAAAAGCATGTAACGATTAAATAAGATATATATTTTATGTACACATATTCATTCCCAGTATTTCGCATATTTTAAAGAAATTCTTAATAAAGTTATAAATTGAAGACTATTTCATTAGAATGAAACAGAGCTAGCTATAAAAAAAATAGAATAAAATATCGCCAATAAAGATTGACTAGGATGACAAAGAAAGGGGTATAAAGATGTTAAAATACGCCCATCTTTGATCATATGGTGGCTAATGAATCAAACAAAACGGAGATACTTTCACCATAGTGGTCACGACGAATGCATTCGGCGAAAATTGGAGATACATCGATTACAACTAACTTCTTTGATTTTTCAGAGCTTTCCTTAGAGATTGGATAAGTGTTCGTTACAACAATTTGATGGATATACTGACACTTTTCCAATTCTTCTAAACAATTACCAGTAAATATACCATGAGTAGCAACGACATAGACTCTCTTAGCACCACAGTTTTGAACTAAATGTTCGGCGGCACTAATAAAAGAACCTGGTCGATTGATCATATCATCTAAGATGATGGCAGCACGATCACGAACGTTACCAACTAAAGTGATCAACTTTTCCATTGGAACAGCGGATGCATCAGCATCTTCATCTTCAGAGTCGGCTGCATCATAAGTGCCACCAAGAGCGTAAGAATGAGAATCACTGACTGATAAGGTTAGATCTTCTTCGTCAGTTTCCATGGCTTCTTCGTTATTGATTTCGTCGACTTCATCATCACCAATCACGTGACCATTACGGATTCTAGCAGTTTGGATACCGTTAGTCAATATAATATTTTCCTCTTCATCTGGGTGATCCCCTGGTCTAATAATTGGTCTATTCTTTCTTAACATGGATTGTTTTCTTAATTTCAATTGTTGTAAATCTCTATTTTGGGAGTATAGATCTTTGGAACGACGACGATCAGTATGGATCATAGCAAAATTAATTTTCAAAGAATCAGCTAAAGCAGTGACTCTCTTTGTACCACCGGCATTCTTAGAAACAACGACAGCATTTTGGTAATCAGGAACATTTTCTCTGATCCATCTAGCTAAACTTGGAGCACCATAAAGGTTATCAACTGGTTTAGTGAAGAAACCTTGCATTTGAGAAGCATGTAAGTCCATAGACACAACATGGTCGGCACCTGCCATGACCAATAAGTTGGCTAACATTCTTGCAGTAATAGCACCTCTGTGCTTCTTCATTTTACATTGTTTCGAATATGGGAACTGAGGGATCACAGCAGTAATCTTTCTTGCAGAACCACCTCTACAAGCAGAGACTAGGATTAATAGTTCCATAATATGGTCATTAACAGTGGGAGACCCTGATTGTATAACATAGACGTCTTCATCTCTAACAGAGACACCGATCTGGACTGAAGTTTCACCATTAGCAAACTTCTTTAAAGTACACGGAGCAGGCTCGATACCTAAACGTTCGCAAACTAATTTACCCAATTCAGGGTGTGAGTTCCCAACAAAGACTTTACACTTACGCATGATTAGTTGAATAATTTATAGGTAATAAAAAGGTGAAGATAATATGCAAAAATTTGGATCTGAAAATAATGGGCTAATGAAAAAAAAAAAGATTAAAAATAGTCAAATGTTGAAACGCAGATAATTTGGGCGATAGACAATATATCTAATTTTGAACTAGAATAAAAAAAAGTGTTACAATAATGAAGAGGATAGAGAAGTAACAGCTTTATTGAATATCCAGAGGGAAAACGGGTGACCTAGACGATCAGGAAGTGGGGAAACTGTGTTGTATAATATGAAACAAACCAAAAGGAAAAGTGGCACTTGGTGCTCTATGTAATCTTGAAGATTCACTTGCACTACTATACGAACAAGATCCTTAAATAATATTTCAAGAGTAAACTATATTAGCTAGTATAAATATTGGCGGTCTAAGATAACTATAATAAATAACAACTATAGAATAACAAACACATATCGATGTAATAACGGATTAGGATTAATAAATAACTCCCTTCCCCTCATCGCTCCTACAAATATTAACAAAAAAATCCTCATCGATCTGTAAATGTAACAAAAGAAAATTTTAATTAACATTCCAAAAGTTTTCATTGGAAAAAAAATTTTCTTATCCTTTCATTTTCGAATAAAAAAAAAAAGAAACGAGAAAAAATGATGATCTTTTCAATCTTGCTAGCGCCATTTTCCAGACAAAAATCTCAGTACGAAGGGTAAGATAAAAATGAAATAGGGAGATCATTCAGACGAATAGATGGAGGGTAAGAGTTGAAAATATAGTCCTGGAGTAATATATAGTACATTGAGACCACTTGAGTGTAACTACTATCGTTGCAAATAGTTTATTCATAATCTCTAATATTTGAAAAAGTACCGTCATTAATTAACATCTTTTTTTT
This sequence comes from Arxiozyma telluris, assembly GCA_030571675.1. NCBI lineage: Eukaryota > Fungi > Ascomycota > Saccharomycetes > Saccharomycetales > Saccharomycetaceae > Arxiozyma > Arxiozyma telluris. Next base: position 21,343 of record JAJLYH010000130.1, read on the forward strand.
TTATTTCCATAATCTAACTAATAAAAGATGACTACAAAACAGGACGAAGCAAGAATAGCCAAAAAAAAATAAAAATAAATAAAAAAGGCTTCATTTATTCAGGGTTGAAACATCTTTTCCCACCTGATTTAAGAAATAGACCATGGATTAGAAACAATGTGGAACTTGTTTCATGAGGAGGGGCAAATGTAATATCCCAGATATTAAGGTTTTAGGGTTCTGGCTATTGGTTTAGGAAAATGAGGGTTATCGATATTTTCCTAAACTCTCCTTTTTGGAAAACTGTACAAACAAACCTCGAGAGTGAAAATATAAGAAACTGTAAAGAAAAGATACAAACATACAAGCAGGAGTAACCAACAGAAAAAGAACAACACTTACAAGATGTTAGAGAAATATTACAGTTGTTAAGATCAATTAAGTTATATTGGAATTGTAACGACATTCCAGCCTCACTTGGATTTTTATTGACAATTTGATTTAAAAAAAGTTCATCATTATCCAAATCATCTGCAGACCCTGAGTTTTTGTATGTAACATTCTGCAGAAAACTACTTATCCCAACAAATGAGGCATGTGCTCCACTACTTTCATTACTGTGATCAAAAGAGTTTTGTGAAAGTGCATCTCCTGTTTCATCGTCATCTCCAAATGAATCCACATGTAATTCCATTCCCATCGCGAGTGCAGTATTACAATTACTTATCATTTCGTCGCCTCTATTCATACCAAAGTGAGTAAATGTAAATAATGTCTCTACTTGATTGTTATAATGTCTTTCATATGTTGAATACTTGGGGTATAATACCATTTCTATCGATTCTATTGTTGCTTTGGATTCAGGCCTTTGTTCAGTTGGAAAAAACTGGTTCAATATATCATCTCTCATCACAGTTATTATTAAGGCCAATGAGTGTCCGTCGTCGTAGGTTGATATTATGTTGTGATTATGGTTTCTTTCTATAGCATGGTATACTATCGAAGTGTAGGGTATTTCAAGACCATGACCCAAGACATCAAACCATAATACTATACACGTATTTAATATAAACAAATCTACCGATTCTAGTTTCTCTGTGGGATATGCTGAACTGTTTAATAAACTTAAGATGAAATCTCTCCCTCCACCCAATAGAATACATTGATCTAATGGTATTGAAACTGTGTTTAAGCCATTGTTGTTGCTGTAATAGAAAGTGTTTGTGTCAGTATCGTTGGAATTAGTTAATTGGCGAGGTTGTGTCTTTTTGTAAACGTTGAACGGTACTACATTTTCTATTGTAGGTTTTATGGTTGCAATTTTACAAACTCCCTTGGTATTCATATCTTTGGTATCTTGTCTAATTAAAGGCAGAAAATTGTTGTATTAGGAAACAGTTAGCATAAAGTCAGTCCAGTATTTCTTTTTATTTCTAACATAGTATACATATAATGGTGTGTGTGTGTGTGTGTATTATTTTCTTGTTAACATGTAGTGGTGACTCATCTACGTCTGGAAATTTATATTCTTTATTTTTTTTTATTTATTGGATCTAATCTTATTAAGAAAACTAAAAATAAAAAATAAAAAATAAAAAATAAAAAATAAAAATAAAAGGTTAGACACTTACGAATCATCTATCAAGACTGGCAGAGGTAGCTAATATAAATAAAAGATGGAATATAATTTAAAATAAAAGAAAGTGAATATGTTTTACATATATATATCATTAGTTAATAAATCTGCTATACAGACATATTGTAGGCAAGAAAGTGAGGCACAAAGTTTATAATTTCAATTCGGTAAAAAAGGTTGTCTATTTAAAGTAGAGTAAAAATAAACAAAGAGATGGGATTGAAGGGTTGGAAGGAACATATAAGGAACATCTTACCCCTCTCGGGATATAGTTTATTTATAACGATTTTGAAATATTGATAAAATCGAAATTAATAAATAAGTAAATAAATAAATAAGCATCCTTCTTTCTTGTCTTGTCAAAGATCTTCGTTGATAATGATTGTATCGACGTGTTGATCAAAACCATTGAATGGAGTGGCAGCAGAAGAAGTATATGCTCCTAAATTTGGGAAATATAACCAATCCCCCACAACAAGGTCGTGACTCATGTAATATTCTTTAGCGATACAATCTAAACCATCACAAGTTGGGCCCCAAATAGATACTTTATATGGGTGGGAAGGTGTGGGCACAGCAGAGGTAGAATTAAAGTTATCATAATGGAACTTGTCGTCATGGTATAAAATTCTTGGTGTTGGTTCTTGGTGGTCAAAAAGGATACAATTCAAATTACCATAGACACCATCATTAATGTATATCATGGCTTGGTCATCGTTAATCTTACGTTTGGCGATAATGTGTGTAGCTAAAGTTAAGGTTGTTTCTGCAAAATATCTCCCTGGTTCAGCAATGATATTAACACCACAGTTTTCTGGGAAGAATTCGGCCAAAGACAATCTCAAAACTTTACTAGATTCTTTGAAAGAAGCTAATTGGAAACCACCGCCCACATCTAGAGTCTTTAAAGGTGGTAGACCGAATTCATTAACTGCAATATCAAAAACCCAACGAGCATCTCTGGTTGCTTTATATAAGGAACTGAAATCAAATGCACCTGAGCCAACATGGAAACTAACACCAACAAGATTCAATCCTAGATCTTTAACTGTTTGTAATAATTCTGGTATGGCAGATAAATGTGCGCCAAACTTTGTGGATAATCGACATTGTGCAGTGGTATCATCAGTAGCAATCCGAAGAAATAATTTGGCCAATGGATGGAATTTTTTAATCTTATGTAATTCTTCAACGTTATCGAATGTGGTCATTTCTACACCATTTTGTTGGGCGAATCTGATATGAGAACCGACTTTGCATGGATTTGCATAGATGATTCTGTGTGGCTCAATATCTAATTTCAAAATTGTCTCGATTTCTCTCTTGGAAGCACAATCAAAGTTGACACCAAGGGAAGCTAAAACTTTGATCAATTCAGGTTGTGGATTACATTTCACTGCATAGTGTGGTTGAACACGAGGTAATTCTATTGTCCAATTCTTGTATAAGTTACGTAACTCGTTCATATCACAGACAAAAAAGGAGTTTTCTTCACCAGGGGAACAGGTATCGTCGTTAATAGAATTTATACGTTGTTTCAATGTATTATAAATACCAACGTGGTCGGACTGATGGGGAAGAGTATCTAGGTTTGGGTCATGTTTAAATGTTTCTAATAAAGTAGCCAACGTCTCATCATTTAGCATAGCTACTGGTTTGGAGTTTATGGTATTGGTAGTAGGGATAAGAGCTGGAGTAGATGGGGTGGTAGTGTTAACAGAAGATAAACCAGTCGAAGTAGTGGTGGAAGAACAGACTTCAGAATCGATTAATGTGGAACCAGACATTGTAATGTGTATCTACTTGAGTTTTTTGGAAGTATGTGAAATGAATAAAAGTATATATGAATGATAATAATACCTTAAAAGAAAGGGGCTTTGTTTTGTTGGCTAAATCCTTATTTACAACTTACCGTATGTTATAGTTGAATATATGCGATGTAGTTACAATAGTATATATATATATATATATATATATATATTTCTTCCTTGTTGAAGTGGAAGTTGTACAGTATTTGTGTGTATAAATTGGACAGACACGTACTGTAGCAAATAATCACAATGAACAGTATTAACAATGTTTATAAAGTACAAAGGAAAGGGAGGAAGAAGAGATAGAAAAGAGATCTAAACCAAGTTGGATTCAAAAAAAATATAAACTTCTCTAACAGAGCCAATCCAAAAAATCTACAGAAGACAGAGAGACTGAGAGATGAGAAGAGAAACAGTTCGGGTCACTAGTAAATTACTAAAAAGGAGTCAGAGAAAGTTAGTAGAAAACTTGGCAAAACAAAATAAATTTTTTTTTTACAAATTTTGTTTGGGCATCGCAATTTCATATTTTTTTTTTCTTTTTTAGCTCTCGTTGAAAAATATCAGCAAAAAAAAAAAAAGAAGAAAAGAAAAGAAGAGCAATTTTTTTTTGTCTATTGTTTCTATATTTAGTTTCTTTAAATTATTACGGGGAGAAGATGAACAGTGCCATACTGCCAGTTTAACTGCATATGAGAAGACTGACATTTCTCCAAGTTTAAAGCATATGAAAATCGTAGGTAATTTCACTTTTAGATAGTGAAGGATTAGCCTATCTATTTCATTTCTTTTCGTAATAAACTATATAAGAACAGATGATAAGTATGATATACAGTTTTACAAAGAACAAGATCAAAGTTATAGAATACAAAAGAAAAAAAAATAAATAAATAAAAACAAATAATGAGATACTTAATGATGGAAATTATATAGTATGGGAATATATGTATGCATGTATTTTGATTAATCTTCAATCTAAGGTTTCTGTGATTGAATTACAGAATAAACAACGGTACCCAACTACTGGGCCTATCATGTCTGGGTTATTAGCTACGGTACCTGTTGTTTTACCCTGTGATATCATTATATTTAATTCACCTTTCGTAGGGATTTTCTTGCACTTCATATTTAAGCAACGTGTTTTTGTCTTTTTATATCTTAATCCACAAGAATTACATAATTGATCTTGTCTTTTCTTCGACCAACTTGGTCTCCAACAAGGAGAATCCTGAGAATCACATGAAACACACTTCCTTGTAGTAGTATGTGAACTCCGTGTTTCTGTGCCTCTTAATGGAGAAGTGTTTGTGGAATTGGGTGCTGAATATGACCTTGGTAATACTGTGGAAGATATTTTTTTGTTTGAATTGGTTGAAGATAACATGACATTGTTGCTATAACTATTAGTATTTTGACCGTTGTGAATACTCTTACAATGACTGTTGTTTTCAATATGGATTGGTTGTTGTGTTAAGTAGATAGGACTAGATGATCCACTTAAGGAAAAGGTATGATAACGTGGTAATGGATAATTGGATTTTTGATAATCACTGTTACTATTATTATGATTATATTGCAAGGAAGAAGGGGGTGGAGGTGTTCTAGTTGTTGTATTAGAGAAGTTAACAATTCGTACTGGTGAACGTGATCTAGAGCGTGGTCTTGAAGTATTATTGTTAAGCGTCTTGTTATCTTTACTTTTTCTTCTTCTGATAGGAGACCCAGATCTTGATAAATCTGGGCTTAGGGATGGAGAAGATAATAATGTGGTCGTTGTACCCTTGTCTGTGGGTGAAAACACATTATTATCATTTACATCGCTATTGTTTTCTATCTTTGTATTCTTTGTGACAGTAGTAGTCAATGACGTGGCAAAATTAGTATTAACAATGCTGGTGGAAGCATTTTTGGGTTGGTCTTTATTGTCATTGTCATTGTTCTTGTTAACGGCTGTTGAATTTTTTTTTGAATTAATCGATAAAACATCTCTGTCCATTAACATCTTCTTTATCTGCAATGCTTTAAAACTGTTTGTCTTTTTATGAGTATTAACAGAAGGCATTGATTTATTGATCCGATTTGAATTAATTCTTTGTTGCTTTTTGACACACTGAATCAACTTCTCGCTAATAACAGGATTGAATATATCATGCTTACTTGTACTATTGCTTGCGGTGTCTTTTTGGTTAGTATTGTTGTTTTTTTTATCAAATGTCGGCTGAGAGTTTCTCCTTGGAGACATTGGTGGTGTTAAAGGACTTTGAAATTCCCATGGTTTATTAGAAAGGCCATAAAACGGGTCTTTACTATGTAGAATTGATGGAACTTTGGAGGTATTGTGCACTTTCAATGAACCGACAGACGTGGTCATATCTGCGTTGGCATTATTATTGGGTGTGGCACTGGAAGTCGCCATTTTTGTGAAGTTTGCGGCATAACAATTCGTACTTTTAATATTTTGTTCTTTGATCGATATATAGTCTTGATATTTTTCATTTTTACACCAATTCAAAAGAGTATTTCTCCACATTGGAGTTCTTTCTGATGTATCTGGATAGATATATGAATACTCTTGTATTCTTGGATCAGGCAATAATTGCAAGTGTTTTAAAGAAGGTAAGGTCACATTATTTTGTTTCGCGGCTTTGCTATTTGAATTGTTGAGCTGTGATAATTGCAGTTCAGGTAGTTGTAAAGAAGGATTTTCCAGAAATGTAGGGGACGACTGTGGGGTCATTAAATGACCATTTAAATGCCGGTTATTGTTTTGGAAATTGTACCCATACGTGTGGATTGGACTGGTTGGGGCAGTCCATGACTTTTTAATATTTATCTCATTTTGAGTGTATGATAATTTTGGTGAAACTTTACAACTGCTTGGAAACTGTGCTGATGATGAGGATGATGATAAATGGTTATTAAACATCGGGATGTTTGATGGATTCGTCTGAATTGAGAGAGACGTTTGCATTGTTGATCTTATGAAATAGTTCTTATTATATATTAATTTATATCTATTTTTAGTGCTGTATAAGGTAGCTGAGTGAAAATAAAGATAAAAGTAAAAATAAATATATGAATGAATAAATAAAGAAAAAAAGAGGGGAGATAATAGATCAAGTTGGTATTACTTGTTTAGTCGCTAAGAAAGAAGACCTGTAATATAGAGTAGTACATGATCTAACGATAAACTTTAAAACAGACAGGAAGATATATCATACATTATTTTTTTTTTAATCAATATATATATATATATATATATGTGTGTGTGTGTGTGTGTGTGTGTGTATGTATGTATGATTATGAATGCTACTTCCCAATTTAAGAGCTATTGAACTCTTATCAAAAAACAAAAGATCTATTGAGATCAAAAATAAGAAAAGAAAAAGGAACGAAGAATGCTGGGTTTTTGCTATTTTTGATAATCGATCAATCAATCAATGTATCTCTTTGAAAGGGGAAACACGTCCAGTGAAATCTGCCAAAAGTGGTAATATTGGTATCTGTAACAATTGGCTGAAAAGGGGAAATTTCCAAAAGTTGGATCAATTTTATTTTTTAAAAATATTTTTTGTTTTTTTCTTTTTTTTATTTTTTTTTACTTTGTGTTAGAGACATCATTTGTTCGTGTTACTATTGTCTGAGTTTGCCTTTCAGCTAATAAAGTTTCTCGAAGGCTGTACTTTTTGCCTAAAAGGGTAAAAAACCCAGCGTTCCTTTTAATGAACCAGTTTTTTTTTTTTCCTTCTTCTTCTTCTTCTTTCACTTTTTCTGTCATTTTTCTGTCATTTTTTTCTTTTTGATCTGAAGAATACAGTTTTAAAATTTTCTTGTAGTATCCGAATATATTGGAGAACAGAAAAGGAAAGTTTAGATGAAAATTTAAAGGACTAAAGAGAAGAGAGAAAAAAAAAAAAAGAAAAAAAAAAGAAAAAAAACAATCATTTAAGAAAACCGAGGTAAGAAGTAAAGAATCAAGGAATCTATATACATATAGATAGAGAGAGAGAGAGCGCGCAAGAGAGAGACAGAGAGAAATAGATAGATAGATAGATAAGAATATGAATAGTCATAGCAATATTAATACGAATCAACAAGGTGCAATTACAGAGACATTTGTTAAGAAAATTTTAGCACATTTAGACAACACAGATGTAAACAAATTACAAGAATTCCTACAATTATTTGCACAACCTCCAAATGCCAAGATAATATATAATTCAGTACCATTCTCTGATGCAATGCAATTTCTGACATTGTGGCAACAACAAGTGGTTGCCACACAACATACGTTGACGAGTTTAGACTATCATATTATACCAGGTTCAGGTACATTGATATGTAATATAAATGGTAAGGTGAGATTTGATGAAAGCGGGAGAGATAAAATGGGACAAGATTCGATTATAAGACAGGGAAATCAAAATGGCCCAACCAACGACAATAACAACAGTAGTAGTGGTGGTGTTGGTGTTGGTGCTGGTGCTGGTGTCAATAGAAGACATATTTGGGGTCCATATTTTGGTATATCTCTACAGCTAGTATTGGCGGATTCTATTTACTCTAACCAATTCCAAGGTGTTATTCAAACATTTAATTATACTGTAGTTTATAAGCCAGAAGACTCACTCATGGAAATGTAAATACATATTTATAAGAGCATAAATGACTATTTTCATACGCTGTTATAAATTATAAATTGGAGAATACCTTTTTGTTTTGTTTTGTTTTGATATATAGTTGTGTATTTATACGTTCGAACAATGGAAATTATGGATGGGTGTTGTATATACTATGGAATATACAATACACAAATCCCTATAAGGGGTGATATTGTGTTTATACTTTTAGGAAACAAAAAAACCTAAATAAATAAATAAATAAATAAATAAATAAATAAATAAATAAATAAATAAATAAATAAATAAATAAAAATAGCAACAATGTAAACAGCAGGAGAAAAATACAATAAAAAGAGGGGGAGGGGAGGGGAGAGAGGAGAAGCCGAAATGGAGACAAGAGAAAAACAAAGGGCAGACGGAAAAAATGTGTCAGAAGCAAACAACACGAAGTGATAATAGAGGGAAACCCGAGTAAAATGGAGAGCAGCACAATAGTGAAATACGTTTAATTATATTTTGTTTTCAATATTAGTATTGTCATTTACCATTATCCATTATTATGGTTATATCATCCGTACGAAATTAACCCTTTTTGGACAAGTCTGACACACACACACACACACACAGAGGGGCGGAGGGGAGGATGGGGAGAATTGGAGGGGGAGGAGGGTCGGCCGTCGATGACATCATTGTTCCATTATTATGTAATCTTTAAAAACTCTCAACAAATGCTGTTGCAACATTCAAGCGGGCCTGTCACAAGGCCTCGAAGACTGTGAACAAGTAAAGGAAGTGAAAAATGTACTTTGTAAGGGCTTCTTCTGTGAGACCGCCGGCAACGTATACTGGGCATGCATGAAGATACAGCTGCTTTTCCTGTGTGTAAGGTGGGAAACAATTGGGCAGTGAGTGGAGCAGTGGAGCGTGCGTTTGGCAAGGTGTCACTAAAATCGGGTAAACAGTTGAAACGAAAGTTTTGATGGATAAGAGAGAGAGAGAGAGATGTCGAGGATAGGGATGGTGGAATATAATGAAAACCTTGTATAATGGCTGGCTACTCCTTTAGCTTTTGCTTTTTCTATTTTTTTTTCTTTTTTTTTTTTTTAAACGATGTTATTAATTAGTTGTAATATTATGTTATTATGGTTATTACTACACACTGTTGCTTTTATGACTTGTTTTTCTTTCCTTTTTGTTCTTTCTGGCTTTCAATGTCCTCTCCCCAATAATTGTTGTTTAATCTACTATAATTTATCATTGAATCATATATATATATATGTGTGTGTGTGTGTATGCAAATGAGGTTGGGTTTAGAAGTTTTTAATAATTTATTGAACTCACAGAAATGTCAAATACTTTTGTTCATGGTCTTCTTATACTTATATACTCTTTTGATTTTTTATTCCTTTGGTCTATTTTTTTTTCTTTCAAAAATGGTATTTTATTAATTTTTTTCTAGTAAATACCAAAGTAAACTACTGCAACCAATAATCATATTATTAATAATAGCTAAATAACCATAAAACATTGACATCTTTCTTTCCCTGTTTTTTTTATTGTTTGTTCTGTTTTTAATCTTTTCTTTTTTTTTTTTTTTACTTTTGTGATTTAATAAGATATTATGAGATTGATGATGGTTCCATTTAAGAAAAAATATGATTTTGGTAAAGATACCTATTGGTTACTAATTGCAATAATTTTCATTTTTACTACATTTATTTTAGTAATTGTAGCTACCGCCGGCTCTACTTCAAACTATGCACCAATTAATAATGTTTATTTGGGTGACGCTGATATAGCCCACATTAATGTTTCAAAAGTCATTCCACAAATGAAACCAATTTTAACAATCTTAGGTTCTGCTTTAACAGCTCCAAATCAATCTTTGAGTAATATATTCGGTGCTCTGAAGACCATATCTAGTACTCCAGCTTTATCCCCATTACTAGTACTGTTATCTAATGCAAATGATACTTCTGTCACAATTGATTCTCTGATTAAATTAGCTCCTTTGGCATTGGAAGGTGATCCAATTGAATCGACAAAAGAATTACTGGGTATATCAAGTTTAATTGATAATTCTAACAACGGGAATCAAACTTTGCAGTCTTTATCAGAATTGGTCTCACCAATTTTACAAAACTCTAATGACACACAATTATTACAAGCTAGTGAGTCTACTTTGAAATTGTTGTTGAACTCAGATGATCCTTTGAATATAACTAAAGAATTGGAAATTTTGAATGATTTGACTCTATCCGAAAAAGTTTCCTTATTGCCAGTGTTTTCTTTATATGAAACAACTAATAATGTGACACAACTAAATGATGCTTTATTGAAAATAACTCACTCAAACATTTCAGTGTCATCACAACAAATTTCAACTTACTTCTCAACATTATCTACAGTATTACAATCAAATACAAATGTGAACCTAACAAGACTCTTTGATAGTTTGGCGTCTTCTTCTTCTTCTTCTTCGCAAGAAGAACTTTTGTATTCTATTCAAAGTTTATTGACTTCTTCCACTAATGTTAATTCCACTTTAACAATATTGACAGACATGATTAGGCAAAATATTACAAATAATGAAAATGCTAAATTGGCCTTGCCTGCATTAATTAGTATAATCGATAATTCAAATAATGTTACCATGGATCTTAATATTATTAAATCCTTATCACTAGTCCAAAACACCACGGCTACCCGTGCACAACTATTGGCCCTTGAAGGTCTTTTGGAAGTGTCCAATAATGAAACAAAATCTATTTCAACTGTTGGGTTGCTACAAAGTGGGTTAACACCTAATTCTACTACAGTTAAATATATCCCATCTTTATTTACTTTGATGAATTCGTCAATTAATCCAGAATCTACATTCAAATCGTTGGTCGTTTTAACCTCATGGGCCCAAGAGAATCCTGAAACTTTCACACCTATTGTTAGTATCCTAAATGATGCGCAATCTGTGCAACCAATCTCTGAATGGGCTTTACGCGGAATGACACCAATCTTACTAAATTATTTGAAGATTCCAATTTATTACAGGTTGTCAATTTTCACTCTATGTAAAGCCAATATTGATAAGGATATCCTCACTTGCAATAAACCTCATGCTGTGCAAGACTTGGATTTCAGAAATATTATATATGATTCATTAATGGAGTCCGATTTTGAACCATATTTAAAAGGTTTAAACATTTCAGCCAGCGATTTACATTTGGAAGGTGATCTATTGAATAGACAACATCAATATGTCCCCTCCATCTCAGCTTTGTTGACTATGAATCTTTTAACAATTATTTTCTCTGCTGTTGTCATTGGCCTCATTATCTATAATTTGATCACAGATGTGAAGCATATGTGGTGTTGGTATATTCTACTGGGCTTTACTTTTTCTGCTGCATTGTTCAATGGTATTGGGGCCACAATTAATGCCATTGTCATTGAAGTTATTAAGTCAGGGACACACCACGACGAGTATGGTGTTGTGTATCAAACCGGTGTAGCTTATTCTGGGTTAATGTGGACAGCATTTGTATTAAGTTGTCTGACTACCTTAATTGTGTTGGTATCTTGTTGGAATGTAAGAAGATATTTGAAAGGCAAGAATGAATTGCAAGAAAAGAATGCAGGTATGATGTATAGTGAAGATTCTGAGAATGAAGGTCATGGACTTGATGAAAGTGGTAATATTATGCTATTAAAGACAGAATCCACAGAAAATATGTCAGAGATGGATGAGAAACGAGGAGGTGATTATGACAAAGTTGAGGTTTTGAGGAAAAAGACGTCAAGTTCCAACTCGTCATCTTCTTCTATCTCTCCAACTTCATCTAAATTTTCTAGAACAAATTTACCTACAACTACAACCACTACTACTGGTGATGGTTATATAAGAAACAATTCATCGGATATTTTTGAAATGCCACATACTCTGTCTGTTTCGCGATCTGTTGATGAAAAACTTGGCATCACACTGCCAGTGACTCCACCACCACCAACTACATCCAGGTAGTAATATTTAATTGTAATTAAAAGAAAAATGAAAATGAAAAAAAAAAAGATGAGCAAGAGAAGGACAACAATTAGTAACGTTTGTTGTTATTGTGTATATTATCTAATGTATAAGTTATGTAATTATTTTTTGTTGTTTTTATTTTTATCTTTTGTAATATTTACAATTAAAAGAAGTTTTATACTTCTGTTTTTTTTTATTCTCTTTGATCTTCTTTATTCTGTGGTATTTGGATACCCTGTTAAAAATGGTACTGAACAAAACTAAGGACCATGTTATCACAGGCAGTTACTTCTATCAATATTGATATACAAACAGGTTTTCCAAACTGCTTCTTAGAGAGATTACGAAGTAGACATCATTTGTATGAGAGAAAGAAAGAGTCGATGCCTGGCAGTCTCGGAGTTTTTTGGTTTTCTTTTCTTTTTCTTCTGTGCGACAGAATACAATACAGTACAGTACAGTACAGTCATAATACAATATAATATAATGCAGTGTAGTCAGGTGTATTGTTTCCTGACACACGGCCGGAGTTTTTGAGGCTTATTCCCGTAAACCTTCTGGGGCCTGTGAAGAGGGGAAAGAGGGGAAGTATAAGGCTGTTCGTTAACTGCAGGTTGACCTTCTAAAATGGAAGAGTAAGTGACCCTGGATCGTCAGGTCTTGTTAATATATATAGTTGTGTATGTGCTTTTTTTAACACAACTCATGTAGTGGATTGTTATATCTTTGAATATTTCAAGAAAGGTGAGGATAGGTTTGTAGTAATAAACTGTGGTGAAAAGAGAAGAATATTATTAACCAACGTGGTAATGCAGGAATTACTTTTCAAATTTTATAAGAAACATAGGGTGACTCTTTTGAGGTCATCGTATTTGATACTACTATTTTCTACATTGATAGGTACAGGAACTAATATAACTAAAAGACCAACTGGAAGTGATGATAATAGGAAGGATTTGACTTTAAAAAACACTAAGGATAATAATCCTGTTGCTTTGAATAATAGCATTAAAAATAAGAATAATAATAACAAAGCTTCTTCCAAAAGATTTGAAAAGACTGGTTTTGAATTTGAAAGTGATACAGAAAACGAAGATAGCGAAACTTCAAGCGGCTCTGAGACATTTACTTTAGAGACAGACGATGGTTTACTGTTGCATGAGAATCAAATACATCCTTCAAATAAAATTGGTTTATTTAATGATAAACAAACAACAGAGACAGCAAAAGCTAATCAGACCAATTTAACGGTTCAAAAGAGGAGAGATTTTTTATCGAGATTGATCTTAACTGACAAAAAATGTATAATGTTGTTTTTCACACAATCTTGTCTTTTAATTATTAGAACCTTTTTATCACTCTATGTAGCTACTTTAGATGGTAAATTAGTGTCAACTTTGGTTAAAGGTCAATTTGGTAAGTTTCTGAAAATTTTACTAGGTCAATGGATGATTCTGGGTATCCCTGCAAGTTTCATTAACTCTCTAATAGCATATGTGACAAAAATATTTTCAATCACTATAAATAGGAAAGTATCAAATTTTCTATTAGATAAATATCTTTCTAATTCACGTACGTTTTACTCGGTAGCTACCGCAACCACAGAGATTCAAGATAATTTAACTTTAGATATTTACACGTTTTCAACTAACAGTTCAATCTTATTGAATCAGTTATTGAAACCGACCTTAGACTTGATTCTTTGTTCCTTTAAATTATTGATGTCAAATTCAAGTATGATGGGGGAAGGTACTTTAGCTCTGGGTCTGGTTGTATCTGGTTCAAACTCTTTATTAAGGTTATTACAACCAAATTTTACTAATTTGACTATGATCAGATCTTCTTTGGAGAGTTGGTTTAGGTTTCTACATTCTAATATTCGCACAAATAATGAAGAGATAGCATTCTTAGGGGGGCAGGACGTCGAATTAATGAATTTGGATTATTCCTTTTATAAACTGGTCCTTTTTTTAAATAGGGAGATAAGAGCTAAAGCATTATACGACTTGGCTACCACTTTTGTCATTAAATATACATGGGGTGCAGCAGGTTTGGCCCTGTGTTCTATTCCAGTTTTCTTCAAAGATAAAGCTAGTTTAATTAAAGATTCCTTGAGTAAAGGACACCACGATATAACAGCAGATTTTATCACAAATAGAAGACTACTAGTCACTGCATCAACATCGTTTGGTAGGTTTGTAGAATTGAAAAGAAATATTCAGCAATTGAAAGGTGTTAGGATTAGATTAAACAAGTTTAATGATATCTTAGATTCATATATCTTGTCAAGTAATGTGAATGATTTTGAATCACAGGATAATGCTATGATTGAATTTAATGATTCATTGATTAAATTTGAGAATGTGCCCATTATAACACCAACAGATCAAGTTCTAATACCAGAATTAAGTTTTGAATTAAAACATGGAGACCATTTACTAATCATTGGACCTAATGGCTGTGGTAAATCATCTTTATTTCGTATTTTGGGTGGACTCTGGCCCGTCAGAAAATTCTATTCAAATAGTATACCAAAATTAACGATTCCTAAGAGAACTACCCCTAATGATGATGATAGTTTTGACGGAAATCAGGAATGTAGTATATTCTATTTACCACAAAGACCTTATATGGGCAATAAATCTACTTTCAGGGAACAAATAATCTATCCAGACTCTGTTTATCAATTTGAAAGAAGATTTAAGGGTGATTATTCTAAAGGGGATGACGAATTGGTAAATATTTTAGAGTTATTGGATTTAAAGGATTTAATTACAGAAAATTTGTCTATCTCATTAGCCAAAAACCAATCTGAGAATATAGTCAGCGAAACATCTACGCTAACTCTTGATATCGAAACACCCTTATCTGTAGATTTAAAGGAGGCATTCGATATATGCAGAAACTGGACTGAAGAACTTTCTATTGGTGTTCAACAAAGATTAGCTATGGCAAGAATGTATTATCATAAACCTAAATTTGCTGTATTAGATGAATGTACCTCTGCAGTCTCTCCAGAGATGGAACAAAGAATGTATAAAACTGCTCAAAATTTTGGAATATCGCTAATTTCTGTGTGTCATAGAACAAGTTTATGGCATTTCCATAATTATCTCCTCAAATTTGACGGAAAATGTGGGTATCAGTTTGGGCCATTCGACCCTGTAGAAAGATTAAAAAATGAAGAAAAGTTAATTGAAATTAATAATTTGTTAGAGCAACAAGTTCCTATATGGAAGAAACGTCTAAATGACTTGACAATAGCTAGAAAATCTAATATCATTAAAAAATCTGAAACTGAATTAAATTTCTTATCTAGGAGGTCAGTAACACCGACTATCCCAATTAAGAAGATCACAAATAAGGAAAATAAAGATAAGACAGTTCAATTATCGCGAATAAGTTCTTCAACTAATCCAAACATTGACAAACGAAGTCCAGAGACAAAAAGAGTCAAAGTGAAAAAGAAAAAAAATATTCTGATGAAAGATGAAGTACAACCTCAAAAAAGTCAGTAAATAATAAGAAACATTTAAAAAGTCGATTTGGTAAACGTCTGGCATATGTACTGTATTTTGCTGAATACTGTTTTTTAGTTTTATATCAGAATTTGTATTTAAAAATAATGGTATTAGTTTACTTTAAACTAAAAAGGAAAAAAGAAACTTTTTTGTTAAAAACCTATATGAATATATAAGGGGAACAAGACTTATAATTGTATGTTTAATATGCTATATGCGGATAAATTAAAAAAAAAAATTGTTTGATTTGTATTTACTACTTAAGCATTCTGAATTGGAGGTGGTGAGGCTGATACGATTGGAGGCGAAGGGTTTAATGTAGTTTCATTATTTACAGATGACAGTACTAATCTCGGTAACCCATCAATCTGTTGTATGATAAAATTCCTTTCGTCTTGAAATGTTTGATCCACATTATCTGCTCCAAATTTCTCAAAATATATTAGCAATTTATCTCTATTTTTAGTTAAAATATCGAACACTGGTTTTGTCTTTCTTGGATTGGCAACCATCACTTTGAATACATGGAAAGCTTCTAATTGAAGATTTTTCGATTTATCGGTCATAACAGTCATGATCAGTTTTAAGTTGTCGGGTGAGTTTATGTAATATTGCATTAACTGGTTGTTAGCCTTCCTTAATATCAACGATGATAATAACTTAGTAGATTGTCTTTTTGTTACATATGATCCATGAGCAATTAATTTATTAATATTTAAAATAAATTTGGTAATATTATTTTCAATAGAGAAGAATTCCTGGGATACCAATTTTGGATGTTCTGTTAATGCGGAATTTAATATTTGTAATGATTGAGTACTGATTTCAAAGTTATTTACTGTGGCAAATTGGAAAAATTTCCATAATTGGCTGTCTTTTAAAATTATTCTATTCAGTTGTTCATATTTCACACACTCAAGAACCATATTACCGACAAGCAAAAAAAGATCTTGAGGAGAGATTCTTTTTTGTAAGGACGATTCCATCAATCGTAACATATAATTTAATGATTTGGGTTTGGATATAAGGTAATCAACAGTAACAAACTTATTATCCTTAGAATAGTTCAAACATATGGCAAAAAGTAATACAATTTCTTTTCTTGCTTCAAATTCTAAATCAGTGAAATGTTCCAATAATTCATAAAATAAATCTAAATTATACATTTCTTTAAACATTTCGTCCATTAATTCAGATGTGGGTTTAGGATCTGCTTCTCCCATAGTATACAACTTGATGGTAATCAAATAGTTCCAACATTCTCCTTGTAATTTTTTTTTACTATCAACGGTAGATGCACTGCTAATTTTGGAAAGTTGCTCTATAAGTAGCTTGATATTATCAATGGGCGTCTTTGGATTTTTCTTCCACCAAAATGCCATATCTAAGTCCTGGTTTTTATATTTTTTGAACATATTTGTGTTAGTTTTCTGTTTTAATAAGATAATGGAAAGCAATAGCGATATACAAGACAGATTAATGATTAGCGAGACTTTTTTATTGAATCACTCATTAAATTTCTTTATCTTGTAAGACTCTATTCAAATAAATTCGAAACGTTAAGGGCTAAATGAAATGATTTGATTTCGTAGTGACAAACAGCTCATTAATCTGTTATATATATTAATTCCTAGAAAATGATTGTGCAACCACACTCTCTAATACAAATGTTAATATGCTTGGATATTCCTTTGCTTTCTTTGTCAAAATTTTATTGGAATTTTTGCTAAATAAAAAAAGCAAAAATGAAGGATGCGAGGTTCGAACTCGCGCGGACACCGTCCAACAGATCTTAAGTCTGCCGCCTTAGACCACTCGGCCAACCCTCCAAATCTCTGTTTTTGTGTGTGGTAAAGTGGTTAAGTGGTATACTAAATAATGTAACACGGGAAGCGCGGCTAAATATCAAACGGATATTAGAACAGGTCGAAGACAGTAATTGATACAAACGGTAAGTCAATTACTAACGGTCTTAGTTAATATATTATTCTATTAGGCGACTATATACGATAGTTTGGTCTTATTACTTATTGTTGTTGTTCTCT
>JAJLYH010000131.1:0-38773 GCA_030571675.1 Arxiozyma telluris
AGAGAGAGAGAGAGAGAGAGAGAGAGAGAGAGAGAGAGAGAGAATTATGTAAGGAGTTATCTCAAGTAATATACTGAAATATGGATATTAATTATATATAAACACTCACAAATTATATAGTCGTTAATTCTAATTAGTAAACCAATTATATAATTCTTATTATAGTTGTTCAGTTGTACTAGATTGTACTTAGGTTGAGCTCTTAGGTGGAACCTAATAGATTTAATAAGAATGTGAATGCTGATAATCACCTCCGATATACACACTCTCAATAATCAGAGGTCTCTTAAATGAGTTTCTCCGTAATTTGCCACCAAGGACAATCCGACAATCGCTCGTTCGAATACACTCTTATAGTCTGGACCCAGAGTTTTCGGCTGTCCCAAGTCCTTTGCCTCCACATCAAGCGTTACCTACTGACTACATATTCCAGGATTCCCCAATTAGGGCTTCTTACATAATATATAGATATATTTAAACATTTATAAATTATAAAAACCATACTTTTTATCCTGGTCTTGTTAGGTTGATATCTATTAGGATCTCAGGAAAATACATGTTTCAGGATTTCCAATTAAAGAGTTGTTTACTTTTTGGTACTTCAAAATAAAGTTTCGACTAATAAAAAAGAAAATAAATAATAATAATAATAATATGTTAAACGTAAGATATATATATATATATAGTATCACCTTGTTAATATTAACCGACACCAAGGACCTCTCACATTGAAACTCGTCTCTAACTAGCCTGGTGTCCTTGTCCTTTTACAAAGTATAACTTTTAAACAGCGTGTACCCAAATCACAGAAAAGACCAAGATTTTAGCTGGTGGGCAATTACAGCATTTGTTCTATCTTGGCACATTCAAAAAAAATTTTTTTTGATAGGGTTCTGTTATTTAAAAAATAAAAAAATTAGGTGTAGGTGGGGGATATAATGATGTTTTTTACAAAAAATTACTTTCCATTAGGGTTATATTTTCTTTTTCTTTTTCTTTTTCTTTTTCCGTTATTTTTCCCGTTTATTTCCGTTTTTTTTTATTTATTTAAAACTTACTAAGAGGAAACACATAAGCTGGCTTTTCCTATTGCATTTTTGTTTCATATCCCTCATACTCTTAGAAGTGGTAAGGGCAAAAAGCTACTTCTATATTTAAAAAAAAAAGTTGTTTGGTTTAAGTTTTAATCCAGGCTTGTTGGTAAGTCTGTATATGCAATTATACATTACTGGTCTTCACAAACTGATCTGTTCCCTGAACTCTGGAAAACAATCTTTTTACCAGGTTCTTCTGAAAAAAAAAATAATCAAAAGAAAGCAAAACATATACAACACATTTACTGCTTTCTAACCTGTTTAATGGGGTCTCATTCATCCAAAGATAATAGCCATAAAACTAATTCTTTAACTAGATCATTAAGTGATGGGGGTATATTAGCAAGGTTTAAATATAAAAGAAATAAACATAAAAACAACAACAATAATAACAACAGCAACAGTAATTCAAAATCTAAGAATATTAGACAAAAAAGTAAATCGTTGCGGCTCAGTAATCCTAAGAGTAATTCTACCACCAATAGTAAAACACTATTATTTTCACCTCCATCATCACCTCCAGCCCCATCCTCACCACAACCACAGAATAACCCTAACATAACAAACTTGCCTGCTATCAAGTTGACTTCACCCTACCAATTGCCCGATATTGAATCTATTAAATCAAGTAGAAATAAAGATAAACTGTCAAGCAGCAAAGATGTCAGTGAGCCAAGAAGATCTTTGCAGAACTCAATAGCAGGTATCAAACAATTAAACCATTACAATCATAGTCATAACCCTATATCTATTTCTCACAGTCATACACAGAGCACATCTTCGAATACGCATCTACGTGGGTTTTTCAATATCCCTGTACCAATTGATAACAATATTTCAAACAGTAGCAACAATGATCAATCACCGTCTAATGAAATTATAGATACGAACACAATAATCACAAATAACACTACTCCAACAAATAATACCCATACAAACAAACCACTACATAATCTAATTACTACACCAATCCATAACTCAGATACAGAAGACACAAACAACTCAACGTCGATCATAGGTACCATCCTATCCTTTGCTCACACCGCTATGGGCCATCATGCAAATAAAACTAGTAGTAACTCAGCAAATTCTATTCTACCGTCCATATCTAACTTAAGTTACTCGATTAATGGTAACAACCATACCCACGAGGATACAGATTCTATTCAAAGAGATTTGACTAACAATAACGGACGTGTACATGATGCAGCTGCAGCCAATGCTAATAACTCCGTAATCCATCATACTCATCAGTCAATTTTGAATAATGGGTCAAATATAACTGCCTTGAATATCTCAAATACAAAATCAGGTGGTCAAACAAATACCACCATTAACAACAGAACCACAACCTCAACTGCTGCCAATGCCGCTGCTAATAATACTACAAAACCTGCGCCAAATAGAAGTACTTCATTTTTACGTCATTTGGACTCTTTGTTATCTCCAGGTAATCCATTATTGACAAGTAATACAAGTACTTCTTCCTTATCAACTAAAGATATTATAGTTAATAACAATGATGGTGTCAGTACTTTATATACCAACACTAAAAAATCTAACAATAATAGTAATATTAGTAATAATGATACTGCTATCAATGAGCAAAGTGAATTGACAACGCTAAATAAGGTTAAATTTGAACCAATTAATTCTTTGAGCAATGTGTCTCCGGATCCACCTACGATCACCACTTTAGGCCATGGGAATTTAACATTGGATTTATTTGAAGATACTTCCTCGCATACAAAATTGCATACTTCAGCACATCTTATGTCAAGTGATAGCCTAATAATGGAAAATAATAACAATATCAACACAGTTAATAACGTCAATGGGTCAGAATTAAAGAATGAAAATGAGGAAAATACTTCTTTGATTTTAAAGAACGGCACAACAAATCTTTCAAATAATCAAATGGCTGCTGCTAATAGAAACAGCAGTTATGTTGATGTATCTAAACATAATCCATTATCTGCGTACAATAGAGAAAGATCAAAGACCCTTCCCGCAAAGGATGTACTTAATGTTGAATATATTAAAAGAAATTCAAGGTATTCTTCTTTGTCTAACGATGAACATTTGGAGATTAACAACAATAACCTTGTACCAACGAGCAATATTCCTTCTGAAAGAAAAGCAAGAAGTATGTCTAGAACTTTCTTAAATAGAAGATCATTCTCTCCAAATATTATAAAAGTTATACCAAATATAAATTTAAGACCATCTATGAATAGGGTAAGAAATAGTACTGAAGTTGCAGAGACTAGAAATCTTTCTGCTAGTTTCGATAACATGATAGATCCGGTCGTCAATTTTGATTATAATAAACCAGCAGAATTAGTTGGCGTCGAATATAGTTCAGAAAAGAAAAATGCAGAATTCCACAATCTATTCAAGGATTCAGGTATATCACCAGATGAAAAATTGATTGTTGATCACAGCTGTGCACTTTCTAGAGACATTTTATTACAAGGTAGAATATATATCTCAAATCAACATCTTTGTTTCTATTCTAATATTTTAGGTTGGGTTAGCTCAGTAATAATTCCATTTAAGGAAATAGTCCAAATTGAAAAGAAGACTACTGCAGGTATCTTCCCCAACGGGATAGTTATTGACACGTTACATTCTAAATATACATTTGCATCTTTCATCTCTAGGGATGCTACTTTTGATTTAATCACAGATGTTTGGAATCAAATAATTTTAGGTAGAAGATACGTTAAAATAGCGGAGAGTGACGAAAATTTAAGTGATTCACACAGCAGTTTAGGTTTAAGTAATTCAAGTGGGAGCTCATCATTTAATGATGAAATGGATGGCGACAATGACATTGATGATTACGAAGAAGATGATATCAATGATACAGACATGACTTCTAGCGATGAATTGGATGATGAATCACTATTAGCACTATCTAAGAGAAATAAAAGCAATACTTTAGTCACAACAAATCATTTCCCTGGACCTGTGACTCATGCAGCCACTAAATCAGATTATAAACCTGAATCCAATGAACGATTAATCAGTGAAGTAGTTATTAATGCTCCTTTGGGTCAAGTAGCGCAAATTTTATATGGTGATGACGTCAATAAACTAACTGCTATCTTAAAAGCACAAGCTAATTTCGATCTCTCCCCAATCCCACCTCTATTGAAAAACAAATCCCGTGAATATTCTTACTATAAACCATTACATTTTGGATTTGGCCCAAGTAAGACAAAATGTTTAATTGTGGATAAGGTAATTAAATATGATCTTGAAGATTATGTTCAAGTTTTTCAGGAGTCCAAGACACCAGATGTTCCATCTGGGAATTCTTTTACAATTAGGACAAATACAATTTTGACTTGGGATACTGATAACAGAACAAAAATTACTACATATTTCTTGGCTGAATGGTCTTCAAAGAGTTGGTTGAAAGGTGCTATTGAGAAAGGCGCATTTGATGGTGTTGTTAACACTACAAAAATTCAAAATAATGAAATTTCCAAATATGTGAAAGAAGATTTGACAAAATCTCCAACAAAAAGAGGACTATCTCAATCTAAGAAAAATAGAGTATCTGTAGATGAAAATGAGGAACCCGATAATATGTTAGGTGCATTACCAACATTAGGGCCTCTTACTCATGAACCAACAGAGCCTGAATATTTGAAAGGTAACAATGATGTGATTATTAGTAACGATGTAATCTTTAATGCCCCTCTAGGTACTATTTTCCAATTATTATACGGTGACAACACTTCCTATTTAAAACAAATTTTAGAGAAACAAAACGCTTTTGATATATCCACTATTCCTTCATTTACCAATAAAGAAAGAGAGTATAAATATATTAAAAAACTTAATAATACCATGGGTCCTAAACAAACTAAATGTACAATTACAGAAAAAATTGAACATATGGATATCGACCACTACATTTGTGTCAGACAGATAGTAGTCTCACATGATGTTCCTTCAGGTAATGCATTCAGTGTACATACAAGATTTTTCTTTTATTGGGGTCCTAGCAACACGACAAAAATGTTAGTAGTTCTAAATGTTGTATGGACAGGGAAATCCTTTATTAAAGGCGCAATTGAAAAGGGCTCTATAGACGGTCAAAAAACTAGTTGTACTATTATTAAAGAACAGTTGACTTCTATCATATCGAATCTTTCTGAGAAGAAAACTAAAAAGAGATCAAAGACTATTAGAAGTAGAAGTGCTACAACAATAAATGAAGTTGAGGAACCTACCAAACCCGAAGAAATGACAAATTTTACTCAGGAAGAGTTTTCTACAGGGATATTTAACTGGCTCTTCTCCTTATGGGAGAGTTTCGATATTTTTTCCATTAAGGGGATTATGAGTGTAGTACTTGGACTCTTTGTATTTATCATGTTGTTTAGATCAATATTCCACACTAACACAGCACAACATGATCTAAGATTAATTAGTAGGGGAAGAATACTAATTGATGGATATGAGTATACATATGCTCCGAATTTCAAAACACTATATCAAGTCTACGAAGATGAAATTAGGAGTACTGTTAAACCAAGTAAAAAGTATTCAGTTAAGAGTGCTAGTAATATGATAGTTTCCTCCCAAAGAAGTCTATCCAAGTGGTTGGAAGAAAGGGGTTACGGTCCGGAAAAGACACAGTTATTAAGAGGATTAGAGGAAATGAATGTTAATGCTGACGATAGTCAGACTAATATCAAGAATAACAAAGATTATGAGATAAAGAAATTATTAGAATCCATTAAAATCACTGAACTACAACTAAATGAAATGAAAGATACATTAGCTAGCCTGCAAGCGTAAGTTGACACATTTGCAATGATCTGTATTAGCTTTGTAAATTATTATATAAATATGCTATACCAGATTTTATCTTTATACTATTCATATTATATATATTGGACAATAAAAAGGGATCTTCTTCATATTGGGATTACGATACCGTGTTATAGATTCCTTTTAATTATCACATAGTTGAGTTTTTTCAAAATATAATCCTCCCACAACAAAAAACACTAAATATTTACATTATATAACAGATAAGATGCTACTGATCGGCGTAGTTCATATATGCATACTTTACATAAGAATACATGATAATAATATCTCTAACTTGACAACTAATAGACATAAATTCGACATAATTAAATTAGTCATTAAGAAATAAAAATGCTCACAAATTTACGACAATATTATTCATTATCTAATAATTTATTTTCTAATTCATCTAGGTAAAAGAGGTTTAATTAGATCTGGATTCTAATATTATTTTATATGCAATATATATTCTTATCCATACACAATCTTAATTTATCTCCGGTTGTATGTTAATTATTACTCAAAAGTATAATGTTGTTAATTAAATAAAACCACTCAGTTTTGAAAGGTCAAATACTATTCTTCATTAATTCAACAATACATGTATATATTTGTTGAGTTATTTTATAAAGGCATGATTCTAAATAAAGTAATTTGAAAAATCCATACGGAGATGAAGTTACTTATTCACCCATTTCAATGTCCAAATCCTCCTGATTTTTCGCAAGTGCAGATGAACTAGCAGGTGTTACAAAACTAACGGTTTTTGAGATAGTAGTTTGCAAAGATTCATTTGGTTCGATAAGTGAACTCTCCATTTCACTTCTATTCCTTTTCTTACTATTATTTTTTATATTGGGTATAATAGCAGAAACAACATCATTAGTATCATTTGGAATGTGGTCATCTGTCAGTTTATCAGTCGAGTCTTCACCTTCTATTACCATAGACTCGTTCAATATCTGAGATAATTCTTGATCAGTATATCCAAGTCTATCTTCCTCTTTACTTTCATTAAATTGTAGCAATGCAGTTTCTATCTGGGTAGTTAAATTATCATTAAATTTATTAAGACTATTTCTACAAAGATTATCCAAAGTTTCATTTTGTAAAAATTCATTAATCAAACTCTGCACTTCTTTCAATTTTTCAATTGGTTGTTGCGGTGTAATATAAAAATTGTTAATATTAGTTAATATCATCCTCTTTATCTCCTTTTTATCAATTTGTGAAAATATATGTAGTAAATCCAACAAGAAATCAAGTTGAACTGAACTCTTTGCAGCATCGTCCTCTTTTCTGTTAACCACCTTTCTTGGATCAGTCCAATGTATTAATTGTTGAATAATAACATTTGGTTTCAACATTGCAGCGCCTTTAATATCTCTATCAGGTGAAGTTTGCAAATCACCCCACAGTATACATAACCTCAATAAAACGTCTGCAGCAACTTTTGACATTTTCAATTGGTGAATAGGATGGGACAGACAATATACTGGAAGCGAGAATGCAAAAACTTGTATTAGTGGTTCATTAGCTGTATTAGCTGGAGAAAAGTATGAAAGTACTAATGTTTCAAATAAATCATCATCAGTAAATATATCAGCCAAAAATAGCTTACAAAGTCCCTCAGCAGCAACAACTTGACAATCTGGTAAATCACTATTTTTCAATACTTTATAGAACATCTTGTGTAAAGAGATGGAGTCTACTTTCCCTTCTCCATTAACAACTTCATTCCCATAAATGGAAAAAATATCCACAATAGCCTGGAGTGCAATTTTTTTCAACAGTTCATCACCTTTGGACACACACATACCCAAGATATACATATTTTCAATTGCTAATTGAATATCCAGTAGACAACATAATCCCAAATTCCTAACACCCAATTCTCTAACTTTTGATTCGCTGTTTCTAACAGCTGGTGTAATTAACGTCTCAATCAGGGACATAATTAAAATATTCTGTTCTAATGGTTCATTTACCAGCTCCAGCATACATGAAGATCTTGTTAAACATATCACAATAGTTTCTGCACTAGGCTCTCTTTCTTTAACAATACTATTAATAATGGATTTATCGATCTCATTCTCCTTTCCATTAACTAAATTGTCTACCGCAGAATGAAATGAATTTAAATCATCGTCATCATGATCATCATCATCATCTTCTTCTTCCTCATTTCCCTCAACATCTTCAGACGACACTTCTTCATTGCTATCACCGTGAGATCTCTTTTTCCTGTTACGTTTACTCTTTTCTCTTTCTAATTGTTCTTGTAATTCAATATCCTCGTCTCTTAAATCATTAATTATTTCAATAGCCATAGTAACAAAATCTTTTTCATTAATAGACAGTTTTTTTAAGACTTTATGACCAATTCTAATAAGAGGTTCTGATAAATCTTTATATGACAATAGGTTTCTAATTACAGATAACATAGAGCGTCTACCAATTTCGTCACTAAAATCGTATTTATCTGCTGTAATTAAGAGCTGTTCTATAATGAAATCCAAATGTTTTCTGTCAGATCGAGACAAAGAAACAGATATAGTTTCTTGTTGAGCAGAAGGGTATCGTTTATCTGAGTAAAATCGAACATATTCTGCTAGAACAGCAGCTTCTGGAAAATGTTCATCAATAACTTCAAAATATTCATTCTCCACACATACTGTGTATAAACATCGGAAAAGAAATGCAATCTCTACAGTAAATTCTTTCCAAATACCTTGTGGGAATTTTAATCGATTAATAATATCATCTCTCACATTTAACAATCTCATAACAGCTGGATATATACTTGTCGATTTTATTATATTGAAATGTTCGAGTAATTCAATCAAATCACCATTAAACAAGTTAATCCAATGATATGATATAAGTTTTTCACACGCATTACGTACTGAGTCATCTCTGTCCTCCAACCCCCACTTAATCAATTGATCTAAAATTTTAAAATCAATTTTCTCGAAACATTGTAGACCCATTGACTTGAGTACTCGGGAATAGACCAATCTTCTATTTACTAAATTAATATCTCTTGCTCGCTCTAGAATATAGGAAAGAGTATCAGGCGTTCTAATCAAATTCAGCATTGCAGCACGTCTCACATCAGGAGACGGATCATTTTGAATTATATGCATTAGTGAAATGGCTGCGGGCACTTCTTCGTCCCCCCCGAAATCTTTGTGTAGGTCTTCCAAGATTGTTGCTTCGTCCTGGAACTTTGTAAGACAGAATACAGCTTGTGTCCTTATATACCCTTCTTTATCATATATCCTTTTATTTAAAGACCAAATAAGCAAATTATAAAGTTCCTCATCAATTTCCCCCAAATTATCCATAATCATGACTAACAATTGTAAAACTCTGTATCTAACATTTTTATCTTTACTTTCTATACCTCTTAAGATATATCTTATAAAACCGTCTACAAACCTATTAAAGATCTGTTCTCTTTCTGTAAACGTTTCATGTTTTTTCTCTTTCAAAATAGCTAACTCTTTATCTAAAGATGCAATGAATGCAGCAATCAACTTAACAATTCTATCTCCAACAATTTCATTTTTCTTTAAAGGTAAAATTTTTAAAACAAATTTATTAAACCAATAATTAAATGATTCTTCAAATCCATTCTGTACAGCTTTATCCTGTATTTTTTTCAAAATTGCAATATGTTTTCTATGGCCTGCATATGATAACTGAGCCTGTTGGAATACATCTGCTATTGAACGGAATATTTTTTGATTTATGTCATCAGTGTCTGATATACTCATTGAGTTTAATAAGAATACGATTAAAATAACTCAGTTTTAATGGAACAAAAAACAAAGAAAAAAGAAGAAAGAAAAAAAAAATTCGAAAATTCTATATTTATTTATAATGACTTATTCTCAGTTTCGTTATGCAATAAGTTATAAAAGCTTTATGAACTATATAGTCGGGATATATGGAATAAGATGATTGGAAAAATGCAAAAACCTTTAGATCAATGCATCTTTTAACTGTTCCTACACTTTTGTTTTTAGCCTTTTATTTTTATTTTTTTATTTTTGAGATTTTAAGTCGTTATACAGAAAAGGGTAACTATTTCCCAAAAGGGTAATAAACCTAGAACAGCAGACGGATATTAGACGGATATCATATTTCAATAATAAATGCGTACATTTATTTGATCATTTGGAACACAAGTAAAGTGTCACAAATTAAACTTATCTGACAGTGGCCACCAGCATGAAATTCTTTTTTAATATCCTTGGAATGTTTATCCTGAGATGTAGAGATCCCTGTCCATTATATTTTTATTGTCATTAATTCCAATGTTTTATTTATTGGCAAAACAACAACAACAACAAAACACAGATCCTTATTATTTATTAGATTAAAACATTCTTTAAAAATAGTTTTCAAAATCAGAGTTTGAAACATAATAATATTACTACAAAGTATTATATATATATTTAAAAAACAATTTCCTTTGCCTTTCTCTTATTAATGAGGTGTTTTTTTTTCAATATCCAAGGATTGATGCCTCTTTTTATTTCACATGTTTCGTACACTCAACTTCTTTCAACTGATGAGTTAATACCCATGTACTTATAAATATAAGTATGGTTTAAAATTTTTAATATATCGACTGTGAATCTCTGATTCTAGTATATTATTGTAGTACTCTTTCTCTTACAAATAGTCTACCAACTTTAAAAAGTATAGTAAAGTTTGTAACCTCTAGTGGGAAAAGAAAAATAAATCAATATTCCTGCAGTAAAAGTTACAAGTCATTGGATATCTGCATTCGACAAGACAAAAAGAAGTCTATTGTAGCTTCTTCATCACACGTGATCTACGACACATGAATTTCCCTTTAAGAAGAATAAGGAAAAATAATGTTGTGATCATTTAGCATACAAAAGATTGTTATGCGAATATTCAAGTTCTTCTTAATATTCCATCTTAGTTCATGGTAAAGCAATACATAAACATATATAAATTCCTTCGTGCCATGGAGACAACAACCTAAAGAAGTACGGTGTAAAAAAAATACTACGTAACTACTTGAACAAAGAGTTTTTATACAATATTATGTATTCCACTCCAATAATAAAATCTACAGCAATAAATACGATAGCTATTGTCACGTAATGAGATAAACATAGCACATGTAAAGTATTGTATCCGTCCCTTTCTACTTATTTTAACCAATAGTTGTTTCCATGTCCTTACTTTACCAGATACTTCCCCACTCTTGGTTGATATTTTTTCTGGTGGATAAAATGGCAGATATACACGACTCTCCCATCATATACAATGTCTAATATGATATACACCATGTCTAACGTTCTTATTTTTGAATCTCTCTTAAACATTGATTTGTACAGCAATTAACTCAACACATTGCCATACAAAATGAGCTTCTTCTGTTTTTTTTTTTTTTGTTTTTTCTTTTTTCATTCAAGTTGAAAATAAAAAAAATTTTCTTTCTTAAAACCAGTTAAACAAAAAAAATCTTTGGAGAGAAAAAAATTAAAAAATTTCAATAAAAAAAATAAAAGAGATGAGATGAGATGCCTCAATAAATAGTAGTTATACAATTTGTAACAACATATACATTCATACTTATATATGTATATACATATATTAAAATAAATTGATATTATCTTTCAAAGATTAGCACAGGTAGATTATTAATATTGTGTGAAAAAAAAGTCAAAATGCCTTCTCAACAGTTAGCTGTTCATAGGGCTAGATTTGTGGATTATACACCTGGAAATATCACTGCCCTTGCATTCTCCCATCAATCATCTTTGAAAAACAAACTCACTCCTTCTGATTTAAGACTAGCCGTTGGTAGATCCAACGGTGACATTGAAATTTGGAATCCAAGAAATAATTGGGTCCAAGAATTCCTTATCCATGGTGGGAAAGGTAGATCCATTGAAGGTCTGTGTTGGAGCAACGTTCCTGGTGAACCTTTAAGATTATTCTCTATTGGTGGTTCTACAGTAGTTACTGAATGGAATTTGGCCACTGGATTACCCCTTAAAAATTATGATTGTAATGCAGGTGTCATATGGTCTATCGCCATTAACAAATCTCAGGATAAACTTGCTGTTGGGTGTGATAATGGTACTGTGGTAATTATCGACATCTCTGGTGGGCCAGGGGTCCTTGAACATGACATTATTTTGACTAGACAAGAATCCCGCATCTTAAGTATCACTTGGAATGATGACAATTATGTTATTGGTGGTTGTTCTGATGGTAGAATTAGAGTCTGGAATGCCATGAAAAATAATAAAAATAGTAATAACAATAATAGCAATAACCACGAAAGAGGCAAACTTTTACACACTATGAAAGTGGATAAGGCTAAACATGAATCCACATTAGTTTGGTCGGTTTTATATTTGCCTTTGAAAAATCAAATTGTTTCAGGTGATTCTACAGGGTCAGTCAAGTTTTGGGATTTCCAATATGCGACATTGTTACAAAGTTTTCACCCACACAATGCAGATGTTTTATGTTTAACTACAGATGCTACCAACAATAATTTGTTTAGTGCCGGTGTCGATAGAAAGATTTTTCAATTCTCTTACCATGATTCAAAGAAGTGGATCAACAGTTCAAATAGACTTTTACATGGTAACGATATTAGATGTATTGCTTCCTATCAGTCTCATGGTGCAGATTTTCTAGTCTCTGGTGGTCTAGAAAAATCATTTGTAATTACCTCTCTATCATCGTTTGCTCACGGAAATTATAGAAAGATGCCATTGATTAATCCGTATAATAAGAATGTTTTGATCAACCAATCGCAAAGGTATGTAGTCATGTGGGGAGAGAACCAAACAATTAAGATTTGGAAAGTTGGTGAAATGAATGACGACACAAATATTGAAAATAATTACAAATTGGTTTGTAAAATGGTACTTAAGGATGAAGAGAACGTCACCACCTGTGCTATGTCCTCAGATGGCCAAGTGCTTATCGTAGGGAGATACTCAAATACAAAAGTATTTTTCTTGCAACCAGTTAATGATGGTAATAAACTTAAAGTAACTAAATTAGATAACGATTTACTGTTAAAAACAGGATCTAAATTGATTAAATTTATTGATAATTCTAAGGTCATTATTTGTACACCAGATGATACATTGTTTACCTTAGATCTAGAATCAGATGATGATGAAGAGATGATTGATTTGGAGATATCTGAATTACCAAATACAAAGAGTTCCTATAAAATACCATATTTGAATAAAATTAATCATCTAGATGTTTGTCAAGACTATGCTATAGTGTCTCGTGGATGTGGTGCTGTAGATGTGATAAGTTTGACTACTGGACATTATAAGTCATTGCTTCGTTTGATGAATTCTATCACAGTTATCAAAATAAACGAAAAGAAATCCACAGTGATCATAATGACTGCCGATAATAAGATTTATGAATTGAATGTTGATATTGACACATTAAATAATGAAACTAATAAGAGACTGGAAAATGAATCAAGTGATGATAGTGATTATGAAAATCCTGACAATAATAAAGACGAAAATAACAAGAAAGAAGAAAAAGAAGAAGAAGAAGGTAACGAAAACAATGATATAGAAATAGAGGACATAAATGAACAAGAAGAAAGTGTATTCACAAAGTGGTCCAAAAATAATATTGATAACTTACCAAAGAGAATCCAAATGTTAAAGGAAAAATGTAATGGTATATTTATAGACGAAGAAGATCCAAACTTGGTGTGGTTCTGGGGTTCTACATGGATTTCAAGATTAGATTTTAGTATTGATCTACCATTGATAAACAGAAAGAAATCAAAGAAACGTAGTCATGAAGGTTTAACCATTACAGATGGAGGTAATTTTATGGACAGCAAACAAACGAACGAAGAAGAAGAAGAAGAAGAAGAAGAAGATATAGATGTAGAAAATGAACATGAGCGCTACTCACATAATCATAACAATATATTCCCCCCTTCTATAAGGAATGATAAAACTGATCAGCAACGTGCCAAATCCGAATCCCAAGTATTTTACTTTAGTGATAAATATAAGCCAAATCTTTGTGTCAATTTTATCAGTAAAAGTGAACTAATAACCGTAGAAAGACCAACGGCCATGATTAAAGCATCTAAAGCATTTGATTTACCAAAGATAGTCTTTTAAATGCGAGAAACTTAACTAATCAAGAACATGTATGTAACCAAAACATAAAGTTGCAATAATTTATGTTATATTCTACATCAAGGATATAAGTTATTTTTACATCTTATATATTTATATAGAATTTAACAGTGGCATTATAATATATTAGCTGTATCATATATGGAAGAACAGGAATAACTAACTACTAATACGTTCAAGTTCTAGTATACTGTATGCACTATACTTACATTATCACTGTTTACACAAAGATAAAATTTTGTATATTGAGTTTGCTCTTGTTCACAGCTTTATAATACGGCTTTACCTAGTTTATTTGAAATATACTAATATATTTCAAAATAAAAAATGATAGCGCAATTGAAAATTTTTGTATGATCTAAATAGAATGCCAATTTGTTTAGAAGTATAATACTATGTTCGACTAGTAATATCAAATCTAAACCGAAATTAATCGGAACCTGAAGGATAAGAAGGTGCAGTAAGGAGTAGGTAATTGAATGAAGCGATGGTAAACAGTGAAACTTCAAGTATATCCAGTGAATTATTAGATTTAGAAGATATAACTTGCCCAATATGTTTAGGAAATTTCACCAATTTACAAAAGTTGAATAAGCACCTAGATAAAGATCATGAGTTTGATACTGATATACATAAAGAGGTAACTACATCACTAGCTCCTCCAAAATCTCAGAGAATCCATTTATCGCCCGTAAAAGATCTCCGATCAACACATTCTAGATCTAATTCTTCCTTATCTAGCAGTGATATTAAACAGCAGAGCGCTAATAATTATAAAACAAAGAGTGTGAAATCAAGTTTAAATAAAACTAACGATAATCAAAAGATAAAAATCGATATAAGTCATTGGTCTCCATTCATTAAGGGAGAAAGCCGCTGTAATTATTGCCATCGAAAATTGAGTCCTTCAAGAGGAATTACTAATTGTAATAAATGTGGGAGATTATATTGTAAACGACATTGTACAAATAGGATAAAATTAAACCCAGAGGCATGTTTCGATCCCATAAGTACAAATTCACGTTGGTATACTTGTTGTCATGATTGTTTCACTTCCCGCCCTGGTTATAATGATTATGGTAGTTATAGAGATTTAACAGAAAATTTTATTAAAATGCGAACCAAGAGATCCGAAGACTTACAATTGCTTGAAGTTCAATTAGAGAATAGATTGGTTAGATTATTGGACGGACTAGTTCTCTTATTTAAGAGACATAGAATTAATGGAAATTTGATGACATTAGTGAAATTTAGTATTGAAAAGAATGATTTGGAGCAAAGTGTAGTACCATGGAAGAGAGATCATACAGTCCAAAGTTGTCATATTTGTGAAAGAAAATTTAATATTATAATAAGGAAACATCATTGTCGTTTATGTGGGAATATCGTATGCGATTCAATAGAGACAGGTTGTTCACACGAAATATCGATTGTCAAACTAAGGGAAAATGCATCAGATTTACCCTTCCATGAATCAATCGACCCGTTATTAGGTCAACATATTGATATTGAGATTAGATTATGTTATAATTGTTTAAAATTGATTTACGCTCCACGAAAATTTAAAAGTGATATGATAGAAACACACAATTCATCAATAATGGCCAAATACCACAGTATGGTTAATGTTGCCAATATGATCGAACGTTTATTACCACAACTTCAAACTTCTATGAAGATAAAGAATTTGAGAACAAATCCAATGAAACCAATCTTTTCCAACTCTACTGATTTACAAGAAATTTGTAAGTTAAGAGACAAATTATTAAAGTCATTTAATATGTACAATATTTTAACAAGACAGTTAATTCTTTTGAAGCCTAGAAATGACGCAGAGAAACAAATACAAAAATCTGTACAGATCAGATCCGCACAATTTGTAAGCGAAAAAATGTTGCCGTTAAAGAATTTAGAGAGTCTAATAGGTTCTAATAACGTGTCTATTGATAAAGATTCTAAACATATTTCTATATCAAAGTTAGAACAAAATAGTATTTCAAAAGATATGAACAAATCAGTAGATATTCCAACGATAAAATTAACTGATATGATGAATAATTTAACAGTACAAGAAGTAAAACAGTATCGTGAAGAATTAATGGTTGTAAAAGAACAAATTTTTCTAATCAACTCAATGATTGAAGATAATAAAAAACAAAGAAAGTTTGATGAAATTAAGACATTAACACATAATTTAGAAGAACTAGAAGGACGTGTGACTGAGTTGGAGCAGATATTAGGAGATCAAGGGTTCAAATAACAGAGTTTTATAGAATATGGGCAGATTGAGCATCTTACTTAGAACAGACTTATATTTCTTTAAGTGTGTAATAATAATAATAATAATAATAATAATAATAATAATAATAATAATAATAATAATAATAATAATAATAATAATAATAATAATAATAATAATAATAATAATAATAATAATAATACCTAATTTGTACCAAGATAAAATTTCTTATTCTATTTTCTGATTGGAAGAGGGATCGAAGTGATAAACCCGCTTTTTTCCGTTTTATTTTAATGTGTAAACGGAATTTTCTTTGTTTCGGCTTATGGAGTTTTTCTCTACGGGATTATTGTTTTCAGTAGACAAGCTTTGGGCGGAAATGAATCTACCTATAGGATGCTTAAGAAAAGGAAAGAAAAAAGAAAAAAAAAAGAGAACAAAATAACTGGTAAGTTGAAGAAAAATTGCGTAAAGAGAGAGAGAAAGAGAGAGAGAAGGAAGGGTGAGCCAGAGAAAGAAATTCCTGAATTAACATTGAAAAATACTTTCTTGCTGTTCTCTCATGTCTCCTAAAGCTAATAACAGGGATTATTTTTGTCATAATTAAAACTTTAAAAGACTAAAGTTACCTACAACAATTCGTGAAAAATTGTTGTTAATTTAAGAGGGAAAATTACGAATACGTATAGAACACAAAATTCTTCTTCTTTCTGCTGACTCACTCACTTACCTATTTGTAAATATCATAACATCAAATCCACACAAACTGCAGAGATAAAATAATGTCAACTGCTAACGTTTTAAGATATACTGCACTTGGTTTAGGCTTTTTAGTCGGTTTGAAGACTGACTGGTCTTTGAAATCCGAAGCTAAAGAAAGAGAAGAGGAAGACAAATACCAAGCTCAACTTAAGTTAGTAGAAGAAGCTAGACAAGAATATAGAAAGTTACATCCAGTGGCTCCAGTTGAATCTGGTAAAGTGGAAGTCAATTTAGATGATCCAAATTTTGACTTTGGTAAGTTCATCGAGGAAGCTGTAGGATCCTTAAAGGCTTAAAAATAATAATATTCTAACATCTGTTAAATTATAAAATATCTATTCGTGCATTTAGTTGCCATATATTATTGCTTTTCTTTTTCTTTTTCTTTTTTTCTTTCATATTTTAATTATCTTCCTCTGATTCTATATATATATATTTACAATGTACGTACACCCATTTATATTCAACAATTAATGTCAATATATAATATATATTCACAGTACTATCAAGTTTTGTATTATTTTGTACTTTCATATATGTCTTTCTGTGAAATTTTCGTTTGAAGATTACAATCAATCTTTAATTATATTTACAAGGTATTTTATTCTTTATTTGTATGTCGGTTATTACATAGGATATATATATATGTATGTGTGTTTGTGTTTTTCTTTGTTTCTTTGTTTGTTTATTTAGTAATTTCTCTAGTATTTTATCGTCTTATTCTGGAGAACACTCTTCCCTTTGGTAGACCATATTTCTCCCTAACATTTGCTACATTAGTATCCCATTCACTTCTCCAAATATGTGCACCAATTGGGTCTAATTGATTTAGTTCAACAAATTTTCTTATATCAAATGCGTCCCTCTTTATCGTGGATATATCAGTTAATGTTTCGTTTGGTTGCCTAAATACCCACACCACATATCTTTGTTGGCCAGCATTCTTTTCTGGTACAGGTGGTAAGTAGTCGATAAGCACATTATCCTTTACAGTAAATTTTCTTGAATCGATAACATTATCGTTATAATCCAAATTCAAGTTTTGTAACCCATAACATAAGGTTGTTTTGAATGAATCATTGACCAAATCTGGCTCATCAGGATTGACTATTAAAATTGTATATCTTTGTTTTGATAAATCCAAATTCTCAAATTCTTGAATTTTGAATATTGGTTCAAATTGTGTCACGTTGGATGACAAGAACTCACCTGGATTAATCCACTTATTTACACCGGTAGAATATGGGAATTTGATCATAACGTTGGCACGAGGTACCAGAGTTGGTAAAGTGTCCGGAATGGCGTGTAGCGTTTCCAACCTTTGCATTAACAGCATTTGGGCGTAAGATTCCCAATGTTTCAAACCCAGATGTCTATATACAGGGAGGTTATAATCTATTAATCTTGGGTTATTGTCAATTTTATCACTAAATTGGAAATTATATTGAACTTCAGGGTTGTTTATCTCAGCTTTGACTAACATTTTATTCTTTAATTCAGGGTCACTTATTTGCTCAACCTTAGAATAGATTTTATTGGCTCTATCTTGTAAAAAGGAGTAAGCTAGATTGAAAGTGGCATCAATGTGTTCTGGAGATTTGTATCTGGCTCTAGATGCCTTTCTTCTTAAAGTATAAGGACCCTTAGCGGCTTCATTCTTATCCGCTTCTGTATTGACGAACAAAGATTTTTTTAATTTGGATGAACGCAAGGATAGAGCAACAGACCTTTTTGTAAAGTCGTTCCATATTTCGTTCTGTTGAAATTTGATTGCAGAAGAGTGTAACGATCTACGTAGCATTGTCAATTGAAGTGTTTAATAATAGAGAGTATGAAGTATATTTTCCTCTCCTTTACTGTAGCACGTTGTTGTGTTGTGTAGTGTGCCTTATATTTTCTGGTTTGGCAGACTGGGCAGCAGTGGGCTTATTATCATGCATTTCCTTCTTTCTTCCATTTCCCACTTCTACTAATAGCTATCATTAGATGTTTCTCCCTTGGATGAAATGAAGCTTCTTCGAAGTAAATTTTTCCCGGTGATTTTTATTTTTATTTTTATTTTTTTTTGTATTTTCCTTTCCTGGTCGATCTCACAAATTTCTAGGGTGTGTGGGTGTACGCATAAAAAGTGAGCGGCGTTTCAAGAACGTCACAAATTGGGGGTGTATGGGTGCGTATATATATATTTTGTGACGGATGTGTGTGGTGAGGTGTATGGGTGTTTGATGATGTCTGAGTCGTTTGTGATTGGAAAGCGGTGCACAGGAAAAGTCGTCTTAGTAGAAAGAGAGTGACCGCAATGAAGAGAAACTGAAGAAGAAGAAGGAAAACCAAAAAGAACATGGTGTTTTAAATAGAAATGGGATAACGGCAGGTATTATGAATATCATACTCGACAGCAATAGAATCAATTTGAAAGAAAAAGAAAAAATAAATAAAAAGAAATAAAAAAAGTCGTCAAGCACAGTACACTCCAGGCAGAAATAAAATTAAATAAATCCAAAAAAAAATGTAACAATTATTTAACTATATATGCGTGCGTGTATGTATATGTATATGTGTTTGCGTATATATATATATGTGGATGTCTAGCCGCCATATACACCATTAAACACACATTTGATTTCATCAAGTGAATAATTGGACACAAGACACAATTGCAACAAGATCCTTGATTTCTCTGGATTCAAGTATCCAGAAGCAATGACGTTATTGCCATTTTTAGGTAAATTAGCAATAGGAATCATTCCATCCATCGATCTTTTTGAATAAACGATTGGCTTGTTAAACAACGAGACACATCTGTCATTGACTGCGTCAGGTAATGAGCCCGCGCCCATGGTAGCGATAACGATCCCCTCATAGTGATCTTTGATCAAATCAATAATTTCAGGGTCCATGGTCTGGTGTCCATATAGGATACACACGGGAGGCAATCTGTTACCGCTGTAGTTATTCTTGGTGTCATGGTTCAATTTCAACTTAAATTTGTGCACCCCCTGAGGCTTAACAGGAGGATAATAATAGTGGATTTCGTTATTCACAAAGTTACCTAAATAACCTTGTCTAACGTTAAAGGAGTCAAGAGAATTGGCATTAGTCTTTGTGATATAGTAACCTGCCGAGATCTGGTCATTCAAGGAAACCAAGACACCACGGCCTTTAGACTTCCAACTTGATGCGATGCAGATGGCCTGGTAGAGATTCATTGGACCATCGGCAGATACACTTGTGGAGGGTCTCATAGAACCGACAAAGACAATAGGGACGTCGCCTGAGTCGATAGTGGATTCGATGAAAAATGCAGTCTCCGACAATGTATCAGTACCATGAGTGATGACTATACCATCGAATTTCTGCAAGGCAGCGGATATGCCGTTATAGATTGAAAGCAGTTGGGCTTCAGAGATGTCCTTTGAATCGACGTTGCACAATTGTTCGTATTCGATTTCGCAGATCTGGGAGATATCGGGGATAGAATCCAACATGTCTTGTATAGTCAAGTCTACGTGATAGCCAGCGGTAGCCGAAGAAGAACCTCCCTTGGATGCAATAGTGCCACCGGTCCCTAAGACTTTGATTCTAGGCAATTGATGGCTATTATGAATACAACGAGAACGAGTATTATTTGACTTTGAGATGGAACCGCTATTTTGTTCATCAGAGATAGTGTTGGTGTTATTATTTGTTATCGTAGAACTGGAAGTGGGAGAAAAAGTAGAATCAGAGGATATGGTTGGATCAATAGGATTGCTTATTCCTGTATGTAGCTTGTTTTTAATGTTATCATCAGAATTATTTCCTTCTTCATTATGTACAGTTAAAGTGAATTGGGAATTTTCCACATCCGAACAAATGGTTTTTATTTCAATTGAGTCGTTTGGCATGTCTATAAGAGTATATATATATATGTGTGTGTGTGTGTGTGTCTGTATTGAAGGGGTTGAAGTGGGGAAGAAGAGAAGGAAAGGAAAAGGATGTGAGAGGCCAACAGGGAAGTTATAAAAAATGTGAGTGTATACAGATAATCTCGAATACTTGTAGGAAAATAGATAGCAAAACCAAAGTTGCGATGAGATGACTATCTATATACACAAGTTATATACAATATCTTCTGTGTGAACTGAAATTTTTCACAGCAACCAAAAAAAAAGAAAAAAAGAAAAAAGAAACTAGGCCATCGGCCATCGAAGGACAGAATGTATGGGTCTCCCACAGCGGTACCGCTACCAACAACGTACACCCCAACACCACATAATGAATAGTTTTACCAGTGCCAAAGACCGCTGTTCAAGAAGAAAGAAACCGTTATGGGGTATTTCTGGCTCGTGTAAACGTTGTGTGGTGCTGCGCTATGCTCCACTACACTGTACTTCACTACACTACACTGTGTTGTGCAATGCAGTACTGCCATTGACAAGGGTGGTTGTAGACAGACAGAAAGTATCACATCCACATATACACACACACACACACACACACACACACACATATATATATATATATATATATATAGGGAGAGAGAGTGAGTGAGTGAGTGAGAGATATTGTAAATTCAAGATGCAAAACCCATTCGAACAAACACAAAGAAGTCTGCTCTCGCGTATAATAAGCAACGTTGAAAGACTTAACCAGAGTGTAGTAACACTGAACCAAGAATTGGCGATACTGAATTCGAAGAATCAACAACTATGTAACATTGCTACTATATGTGATCACTATCAAGAATCTTTACAGTTTAATATATCCACTACTGGACAATTAAAACCCCCATCCGAAGGTTAAAGACAAAATATAACCAATATTTAACAACTAATACACAGACACACGCACATATATATATATATACCCACATACATGCACAAGAGGGGAGGAGGGAAACAAAGGAAGGAATAATATAAACAAAGTAAACTTAAAGATTAAAAAAAATGGAAATTCTTAAATTCTATTATAGATGTGTGTAAAAGTAATATACAGTTATATATTAGAAATATATAAAATATCTCAGCGTATATATATATATCTATGAATTTTAACCCATATATTTATATTATTATATGGAACCATTAGTTAGATCCACTTGGTAATAAACCAAATCTTTTCTTTAGAGTGACTCTTTGTCTAGAATATTTGTCATCTGGTGAAAAACGTGCTGGATGTGCAGATTTGGTGATTTCACCTTGTTCTGTAATCTTCTTCAATGTGTAAACTCTTTTACCTTCTTGGTCTAATGTATACATAAGATGCATCTTGAACAAATATGAAATAATATAAAATTGCCTGTTGAGTGGAGAAGAAGGAGGAAGAAGAGGGGGTTCTCTAACTTATCTATCTATTTGTCTACCAAATTATATCTATATCGCTCTACCGTACTCAGAACAAGCACGAGTCTTATCTCTCAACCAGTTCCAATTAATTTCTGCTTTTGTATCGTTTCTTGTACACTCACTCCTCTTTATCTCAACTCAAACAACTCTTACTTTTCAATTTATTCTGCACGAAAATTCAGTCTCTCTTTCTTTTTTTTTTTCTTTTTTTTTTTTTTTGAGTCTGAAAACAAAAAAAAGAAAAAACTTTTCCTTTTCTGGTCACGTGTATATCATGTGACCATAGACTCCCCTTTTCTTTATTTTTATTCTTCATTTTCACTCTCAAAAAAAAAAAAAAAAAGCATTTCGCTTATTATTTATTATTATAGAGAACTTGTCGATATATTCGTAGATGTGTATACAATATGGTATGCAATATATATATCTGATGCAGAAATTTGTGATCTCGTAACAAACACGCCATACAGGTATTGTATCGATTGGTACTGTCAAAAGATAGAAGAGGATAAATAGCAAAATAAAGTATAATAACGTAAAAGAAAATAACCGATCTGGGGAACTGATAGAAATGGCCGATCCATTTGCACATCTGTTAGAGTCTTTCAAAAAAAATGAGACATCAAATGACAACGATAAAGTAAAAGAAGAAAATAAACTAAGTAATAACAATAGTAATAACAATAGTAATGATAATACTAAACAAAATATGTCTGGCCTCAGCATGTTGTCTTCTAATAAAATTATGGAACCTTTGATACCATCCAATTCTTTGTTTGTTCCAAATTTAATCAACCCGATAGACAATAGCAATAATAATAATAATAATAAAGATGATGGTTGGGATAAAGCATATGCTATATTTAATACTGTCAGTAATACTACTCCAACACCATCCAATAATAATAGTACCAACACAGGAACGAAGAGTAGAGTTGAAAATCCTGTATTTTCTTCTTTTGAATCTTCTCCAGTTGTCGATGAGGTTAAAGACATGGAAATTGCTAAAATTATGTCACTAGGTTATTCTTTTAAGAAATCTTTGCAACTCTATGAAAATGGTTTGGATTATGACACACTTTCACCGAAACAAAAATATAATAAGACCAATAATAATAATAATAATAATAATAATAATAGAAACACACACAATGATCTTTTTTCGAATGAACAAAATGGATCTTTTACCAATACTTTAGCAAATATGTTCAATAAAAGTAAAAAATTTGTACAATCTTTGAATTTACCCGATTTAAGTACAGAGTTTGATACTGATAGATATAATGGAAATTTCAATGGATTAGATAGTTATTATGATAACAATAACAACAACAAAAATAATAATAATAGTCTTATAAAAGAAGATTTTGAAAAATTGTCATTGACAAATAATCATCATCCTTCTTCCTCTGTTTCTCCATCGCCCCCATTACTTGTAAAGGATCCAAAAGATATTCAAACCCCAACAATCGATAACCAGGTTCTATTGGATTGGGATACCCCTGTAAATAATCAAACTCAAAGTAATACGGATTCAACTAATCACGTCTCCATGCAATCACAGATAACCGATATTGAATTGATAAGTTATGAAGAATTCAAAAATAATGCAACCAATCTTTTCAAAAGTGGTCATTATTCGGATGCTTTGGAACAATATACAAAATCTTTAAATACGTTACCAAAGAACCATTCTTTGAGACTCATTGCAATCTCAAATATTATGATTTCCCAATTGAAGATCGGTGAATATAACAACGTAATTAAATTGCTGGGTACATGTGAAGAGCTATGGCCAAATAATGCCGATAATAACAATAGTGGAAAATCAAACTGGGATCAAATTATACCTAACAGCAAACCACAGAGAAGATTTAAGGATATTTGGATCAAAATAATGTTGAGATGTGCAGAGAGTTACGAACATTTAGAAGATTTCAATAATGCGTTGAACATTTATAAACAACTGTTAGACAAGAACGTCATTACTAGTAAAGTCCTAGATGGTAAAAGACGTTGTGAAAAGATTATTTACCCAGAAAAGTTTAAGTCAGTATCCAATAAAACCAACTCAGAAACACCACCAGTATCTGCTACAGTTTATGAAAGCACCAAATCAGAGCTCGATAATAAATCTTCATTTTCACCAATTCCTAAAAACACAGAAAATGTAGATAGAATTAAAAAGCAGAACGCTAAATCAGAAGAAGAAAGTGACTTAAGAGAAAAACTATACGATCAAGTAACTTTGAAGATCGACCAATGGAAATCTGATAAACCAACGGATATTCGTCATTTATTATCTAATTTACAACAAGTGATAACTTGGACTCCATGGATGCCTGTTTCATCAGCAGATTTGGTTATGCCAAAGAAAGTTAAAATAACTTATTTAAAAGCAGCTTCTAAAACACATCCAGATAAGGTTCCTGATTCATTGGATCTAGAGAACAAGATGATTGCAGAAAATGTTTTCAGTACATTGAGTAAAGCTTGGGAATTATTTAAAGAGGAGAATAACATTTAAATAGCAGTATATATTATATATAGATAAAAAAAAGGTTATAGATGTCAATTTATTCATTATTTCATTGCGTACAACAGACATATTTCTTCTTTATTATCCTAGTTGATGATGTCTATATGGAGAAGTATCTACGTTTTTCTTTTTTTGTTTTTTGTTTTTTCGACGTTTGTCTATATAATTACACCTTTTTTTTGAACTGGAAAATTTATCGAGAAAGATCAACAAACACTTCTTAAAAAGAATGCATAAAAAGGATGATCTATATATCCAGAGATATACATAATCTGTTAAACAAAATAGAGGATATGTAATAAAAAGTGTTCTCAGAAAGGAAAAAGACGTTTATTGCATCTAAGATACCAATGGCAGTCATGCAATTACTTAAATGGCCGCATATACTTTGCATCTATTTAATTATTTTACTAGCTGGTGCAGTATTAAACCTAGTTATTCCTCAAAATTTGAAGAATTGGTTTGTTTTAAATGTTTATCCATTTAGACATGGCAATTTAATAAATGAAATTTTTGCATACCATGGTAATACAATTTGGAATTGTCTATTTACTTTTCTTTTATATATGAATCTATATATAAGAACCAAGGAATGGGATCCATTAATTTCAAATGATAATAACAACAACAATAATAATAATAATAATAAAATAAGGAGTAAATATATTCTTATCTTTAAATCATTTACAATAAAATTTATTATGAAAAATGTTATATTATATATTTTATTCTTATTTATCGACAGAGTATTTATTTTTACAGGTGGATCATGTCAATTAGATTCTGTGATAAATCCAAGCATTAAAAGTTCAGATGTATGTAGATCATTGAATGGTCAATGGGCAGGAGGATTCGATATAAGTGGACATTTCTGTTTTTTGATTAATATTAGTCTTATCTTATGGATCGAATTGAACAAATTAGATAATTGGTTAATTTATTGTTCATTAGACTGGGAAAGGGTTTATACAAAGAATCGATCCATACAAATATGTCACTATATGGTCTATATCGTTTTATATGTTTGGATCTTTCTTTTATTTACAACTTCCACATTCTATCATACATGGTGGGAAAAATTTGATGGATATATATTGGGGCATGTATGTCCATTAATTATGTATTATTCGGTACCATTAACAATTGTGTAATGAGAAGAACTGAGAAGCCAGGAAGGAAGATAATACAAGTGCAAAACAAAATGAATATCAGGTGAATGGGACTCAAATAAAAAAATAAGAGTAAAAAAAAAGATATTATCCACTACTTGCTCTAATCATATTCAATTTATATTTTAATTCATAAATGGACCCCATCAGAACCATTGATATGGTCGATTGTAATTCAATATCGTTATTTACACCTTCTAACACACGAACGGATTTGATCCGATCCTCTTTTACCTGTAGTTCCAACTTGATTGATGTATCCAAAATTTCGAATTGAACTCTAGTTGACCTCATATCGTTATATATAATAGATATTATTCCCTCTTGTAATAAAGCATTGAATATTTGACTTCTAATTGAATTTTTCCATAATTGTAAATAAATTTCTTTAGCAAATATATAGATGTCTTCGAATCCGTTCTTGGAAGTCCCATTGATTGTAATATCTACAAACAATAATTCAATGTCTATATAACTTGGAATCGTATGTTTAAAAATTGCCCACGACTGAGATTTCAATTTTCTTTTCAATAGGATGTAAAAAGGTGTTTCGAATTGTTTATCCATTTGATTAAATATATCAAATCTGATCCCTAACATCTCTCTTGTAATATCCAATTCTTGCGTCTCTACATTTAATTGTAAATCAGTT
The DNA here is from genome assembly GCA_030571675.1 of Arxiozyma telluris. NCBI lineage: Eukaryota > Fungi > Ascomycota > Saccharomycetes > Saccharomycetales > Saccharomycetaceae > Arxiozyma > Arxiozyma telluris. Next base: position 26,814 of record JAJLYH010000131.1, read on the forward strand.
GGGTCAATGACAGGGAAAAAAGTAATACCAAACAATCTGAATAGATTCTCTAATAAAATTTGATCTTTTAAACGATTGAATTTTGTATTTTGTTTTGAATCATGGTTTATTTGAGGTCTATTTTTTCTCTTTGAAGGTGAAGATAAAATTGTGGTATCTAACAAATCACCTACACTTGTATCAAACATTTTATGCTCAATAATAGGCTGGTTTTTTAATACCCACTCATGCTCAGGTAAATTATCATCTTCATATATTTGTGTATTATCTGTATTTTTCTTTTGTTTCTTATTTGGTGTCATAAAATTTTTATTATTAACCATTGCAGCTGAAGAAGATTCAAAAGAATCAAAATTAGATTCAGAATCAGAAAATGATGATAAATTAGATTCTGCATCAGAATCTATGTGATCACTGCTATCACTTTCATTTCCAAAATTGCCATCTTTGAATCTATAATCTTTGAATAAAATATCGCGTAATTGTGGAAATTTTTCAAATATGGATCCAAATTCTTTCATTACATTATTTATCAGAAGATCATCAACTGCAGTCGCAGACTTTACACCCTGCCTGATTAAAACATTAGAAGTTCCGTCTACTTTATTTTGATTATCATTATTTTCTCCTGCCTGGTTGATAGTTTTCTGTTTCAGTATCTTTTTCTTCTTCTTTTTTTCTCCTCTGTTATTTGGATCAAAACTTTTCAGTTTATTGATTCGTTCCTTCAGATTAGCAGATTTTAAACGTAGGGATTCCAGTTCATTTTGTAGTGAGAGGACATCTTGCTCCAAATCTGCAATATCGTCAGACATGTCACACTATGTTTCTTCCTTAAATTATATTTCGAAATCGGTACAGACAATTCTTGAAAAGCTCTAGCTATTACCACCGAATATACCATATATTGTTACCCACACAAATGCACGTACATTTGTGTATGACTGTGGTGTCACATGCCAATGATCCTACCAGATTAATGAAGTTGTTCAGTATTCAAACAAAACGTTCCAAATCTTCCAAATATTCAAATGAGATGGGAGAAAAGAGAAAAATAAAGTTTACGCGTGTTGATGACGCGTAAACTGATATCCAAAACGTTAAAGATTAGAAATGTTGCAAAGATCGATAAAAAAAAAAAAAAATCAGAGCTGACCATTTCATTAAATGGAAGGATACACATAAACATAGTTTGAGATACAGTTTATCTATGTACATTTGTTAGTAGTTAGACAATTGACTTGAAGTGGATAACATATATTTTAACATTGAAACATACAACTGCATTAGAGGGAGGGGCGAAGACAAAACAATAGGTAAAAAAAAAATGTATATCAAACGTGTAGTTATTAAAGGTTTTAAAACCTATAGAAATGAAACTGTTATTGATGATTTCTCCCCAAATCATAATATTATAATTGGTTCAAATGGTTCTGGGAAATCAAATTTGTTTGCTGCTATTCGTTTTGTGTTAAGTGAAGAATATTCTGTTTTAAAAAGAGAAGACAGACAAGGACTAATCCACCAAGGTGCAGGGTCGGTTATGTCTGCGTCGGTAGAATTGGTGTTTCATGATCCTGATCACCGAATGATACTTTCTTCGGGGATAGTTCCGAGACCTAATGATGAAGTGTTTGTTAGAAGAACTGTAGGGCTAAAAAAGGATGATTATCAAATTAATGACAGGAATGTGACGAAAAATGATATTGTAAGGATGTTAGAGACGGCAGGGTTTTCAATGTCAAGCCCTTATAATATTGTCCCGCAGGGGAAAATTGTGGCTTTGACTAATGCTAAGGATAAGACACGGTTACAGTTGCTGGAAGATGTTGTGGGTGCAAAATCCTTTGAAATCAAGTTAAATGCTTCTTTGAAGAATATGAAAGAGACTGAATTTAAAAGAAAACAGATAATGAAAGAATTAAAAGAATTAAATGATAAATTAAGAGAAATGGAAATCGAAAAGGATGAGTTAGAAAAGTACAATGATTTGGAGAGTAAACGTAAAGTTTTCTTATTTACACTGTATGACAGAGAGTTGTCTGATATTTTGAATCGAATTGAAAATATTGATGATGATTACAGTAATACGTTAAATAACTCTGAACAATATGTCGAAGAATTAGATAAAAGAGAAGAATTAATAGCCAAAGTTACTAAATTATTACATGAAATTGATAACGATTTAAAATTAAAGAAAAGTACAGATTTACATCAAGCAAAGAATAAATGTAATGATATTGTTGATAAATTGACATCATTAAACCTAAAAACTATTGATGTTCAAGATCAAATTAAATCAGAGGAGAAACAAAATATTATAGATAATCAAAATTTGGATATTATTAATAAAGAAATTGATGACCGTAATCTCAAATTGAATAAAATCAAACCTAGATTTGAAGAATTGAGTAAAGAAGAAATGAACTTAAAATTAAAATTAACTCAATTACAACAAGTTGAAAGGGATTTATTGCTAAAAAAAAGTAAATACAGAAGGTTTAACACAATAGAGGAGAGAAATAATTGGATTCAAAATGAGATTAATGAACAATCTTTTATTTTAAAGGATTTAAATCAAAATGTCGATCAATTACAGAAGGAAAAGGTTAAAATAGAGTCTGATCTGTCTAACTTAAATAGTGAAATTGAGGAATTAAATGATTCCATCGAGGGCCCAGGCATCATGTCAGAACTAGATGATATTAATTTAAATTTGTCTAAGTTAAAAACTACATACGCCGAAAATATCGATACTCGTAAGGAAAATTGGAGAAAAGAGCAAAAACTTCAGGGAATATTAGATACTTTAATTGCTGATCTAAAAGATTCTGAAAGAACAGTGAATGAAACCATGAGTAAATCACTAGCTAATGGAATCACAAATTGTAGAGAGATTACTGAAAAATTGAAACTTTCTTCAGATTCTGTGTATGGGACTCTCGGTGAATTAATCAGAGTTAATGAAAAATATAAAACATGTGTGGAAGTTGTTGGTGGAAATTCTTTATTTCACATCATTGTGGATACAGATGAAACTGCATCTATTTTAATGAGAGAATTACATAATATGAAGGGTGGAAGGGTCACTTTTGTTCCATTGAATAGAATTCAAGAAGATAAATCAATAACATTTCCACCACACGATCAATCATCATCTTTTACACCGTTAATCAAAAAAATTAAATATGATCTTAAATTTGAAAAAGCAGTTAAACATGTATTTGGAAGAAGTATTGTTGTAAAGGACTTATCAACTGGCTTAAATATAGCGAAAAAATATAAATTGAATGCAATCACTTTAGATGGTGATACAGCTGATCAAAGAGGTGTTTTGACTGGTGGTTACCGTGATAAGTATAAAAAAACAAGAATTGATGCATTAAAGTATTTGTCAAAATCGAGAGATGAACATGAAAAGATAAGAAAAGAACTAGAAGATATGAGAAACCATTTACATGATATTGATTCATTGATTGATAAAATAAATGGAGAAATGAGAATACTTTCTAATAGACGCGAAACTATATTGACGAATATTGAGAATTTTAGAACAAAATTGAATAGTAAAAAAGGTCAATGTAGAATATTGGAAGAATCACTAGATGCATTAGTACTTAAAAGGGAGAAAATGAACACCAACATAAAGATTACCAAAGCAAAGATAGAAACTCTTACCAAGGAACTTGACAAGGATTTTAGTAATGATTTATCTGAAAGTGAAAAACAACAACTAGACGATATCAGTGCCGATATTCAAACTACTAATAATAATATTAATGTCACTATAGAATCTTTAGAAAGTATAACATCCACTATTAACAAATTAAATGCAGAATTGGATTTGAACTATCTTCCACAACAAGAAGAATTGAAAAAGAAAATTTCCAAATCTGGTGATTCTCTTGTTATGTCTCTTGAAAGTGAGTTACAACTACTAAAGGAGGAAAAGGAAAGACTTTTGGAACAACAAAATATTGCTATTGAGGAAGCTAACGAAGTTGAAAAAGAAATAAATCGTTTAATAAGTGAAAAGAATAATAATACTAAATTATTAGAAAAGGCCAATTCTCAACAACGTTTATTGCTTAAAAAAATTGAGAAATTTCAAAAGAATACTGAAAAGAATATGATACTGAAAACCACATTGCTGTCTAGACGTGATGAATTACAGCAGAAAATTAGAGAAATAGGTTTTTTAGCAGAAGATATCTTAGCTAAATATTCCAATTTATCCAGTGAGGACCTTCTTCTAGAATTGAATCAAGTAAATCAAAGTATTTCAAGTATGACAAATATTAACAAACGAGCATTAGAAAACTTTAAAAAATTTGATGAGAAGAGAAATGAACTTACAGAAAGGGCTAATGAACTGGATGAATCGAAGACTTCCATTCAGGAACTAATTGAAAAACTAAAGGCTCAAAAATTAGATGCTGTAGAAAAAACTTTCCAAAAAGTTTCTGAAAATTTCGTTTCTGTATTTGAAAAGTTAGTTCCAAGAGGTACAGCTAAGTTAATAATACATAGGAATAAGAATCTATCCCAGATTAATGAAACAGACGATATGGAATCTGTTTATTCAGGTGTCTCTATTCAAGTTTCGTTTAATTCGAAAAGTGATGAACAAGTTCATGTTAGCCAATTATCGGGTGGTCAAAAGACAGTTTGTGCAATTGCTTTGATTCTCGCCATCCAGATGGTGGACCCAGCACCTTTTTACTTGTTTGATGAAATTGATGCTGCTCTAGACAAACAATTTAGAACGGCGGTAGCAAACACAATTAAAGAATTGTCTAAAAATGTTCAATTTATATGCACGACATTTAGAACAGAAATGCTGCAAGTAGCAGACCGTTTCTATAAAGTGAAATACGAAAATAAAATCTCAACAGTTGTTGAAGTTGATAAACAGGATGCCATAAACTTTGTAAAAGGGCACAATAAATTGGCTGAAATATGATCTAGATGTGAAATGTTAAATAATCAATACTATATATATAATATGTAAACGATCATGTAAATTGGCTATATTAATATCTAAAAAAAAAAACGAATAAAAATAAAAAAATTAAAAAAAAAAAAAAAACAATCAATTTTTTGGAAAGGTCTATTAAATAATTTATATTTTTCAGTATAACGTCTATTCCTCATAAAATTCAACACTGCTTGTTTCATATTCAGAAGATGTTTCTGCCAATCTTTCTTCTGTTGCAGTATTTGGAGATCCGTATGCTAAAGAAGAAACTTCAATTGAACCGGTTTTCTTAATATCTTTTAAATTAGTATTGTTAAGTCTTTGTAATCGACTGGAAATGTTTGTTGAAGTGTTTGTAACAAATTCGAGACTACTCCGATTATCAGTAGAAGTTGGATTCGAATTGATTGAATGTAATATAGAAGTGCATCTTGAAGTATTTTGTAGTGTGAATAAACTATACACTGTTTTATCCATAGTCAGCATTTCGTTAGATGTTTTGATGGGAAACTGGACTTGTCTTATCTCTTTTATTGATATATCACTAGAACTAGATGGTATATTTGATATATCATCATCTTCATCTTCATCATCATTTGATTCGGATGATTCAAGATCAAGCAATAAATCTTCCCCTACTTCTGGATGTTTTAAATAATCCATGAATGTAGATGCCTCAATGTCATCATCTTTTTTATTTGATGCAGATTTAGTTGTGTCTTGGTTATTAATTTTCAAAATGCGTCTATTTGGAATATTTTTACTAAACCTTTCAGGACCATCTAGTTCATCCGAGTCATCAGATTCATCAGATAGAATAATTGTTTCCGGTGCTCTGTTTACAGTATATTGTAAAATTTTCGGATGAATTGATGACTGATATAAATTATTATTTATATTATTGACTGATGTGTTATTTTTTCTAACACTTTTCTCAAAACTCTTATTCTGTCCGTATGAGGAAAAATTTTTGATCCGATCTAATGTTATTTCATTACGGGAAAAACCACTTACTAGTTTATCATATCTGCTGTTTCTATCATTGATTTTATGAGTAGAAAGACCTGAAATATCATGGTTTTTATATGACTGTATCTGAGTTTGGTTAGGATTGGTACTTGTTTTATCATCTGTATTAGTAATGCTATCACTAACAATACTTTCTTTCAGATCTTGTCCTGATACAGTGAAGTTTTTTGTAGGCTTTGTTAAATTAGCAAGGACTTCTTCATCAGAAGATATATCTGTCATAATTCCTGAAGAGCTCGTTGTTTCATCTTCTCCTTCACTTTCCGAATAACTTTCAAATTCTTCGGTTCCATTGAAGTTATTGTCACTTTCATAGTCTTTTAAATCTGCAGCTTGTCCTGACAACCTTAATGAAGCCTTACGAGCAGCATTCCTTTGTGTCCTTGAAGGTAGGATGTTCCTGGGATCTGGTTTGGAGTTGTCAATATCTTTGTTTAAAACAGTTAAATATGGTTTCTTTTTGGACTTGCCAATAACCCTTTCAATTGTGAAATTTTGATGACTTGAGAGCCAAGGTGGAGTTTTCAAATTATCATTTTCAAACATTTGTAATAACTCAACCTTTTGAAAACTTGGATTTCTTGGTGAGTTATCGTAATCACTTTTTTTATTGAAAGGTTTATTTCTAGCTACTACCGGAGAATCCAAAATTTTAGCAAAATTTTTATATGAACTTCTTGTTTCTTCTTGATTATGAACTAATTTAGATAATGCTTCATGTAGGGTATTTTGTACTACATTGGAAGATGGCTGAGATATTTCCGATGTCACTTTAGTATTTATTGGTGTCAAATTATTAGAATTAACTGGGACTTCGGAAGTATGAGTCGATGTCTTATTCAATTGATTATTTTTCATATCTATATCATGATTAACAAGTTGAGGAAATTCTTTTTGGGATTTATTAACATTTTTCTTTTTAGATTCTCTATCCATAAATTGTTTAAGTTTAGGTACTTGGGGTTTTTGAGAAGTTTCTTTAGATTTTGTAACTGACAATAGAGTAGGTGAAATATTATCTGGGATGTTAGAGTTCTTTTTTGATAATAAATCATAATTTAGATGATTCAAATCATTACTTAATTTCTCAACGTGTTTATACGTTTGTTTTTGTGGAGCTGATTTGGAAGAAGAATTTGTGTCAATGTTATCTTTAGAATGTGATTCGACTTTTTTGTCTATTACAGTTATTAGAGAATCATTCTTGATAATATGCGTGTGTTTGGCTTTTGAATCTTCTGATGAAGTATCTAATTTGCCTATTGAATAAGACTTATCTTTAACTTTGTTATTGTTTTTCTCAAATGTATGGCCCTTCGCATCTAAGGAACCTATTTTTTCATTTTTCTGTTGATGGTCACTTTGGTTTTTATCATTGTTAAATGATATATTATCTAATTTTTGTTTCCCATCATTGGATTTAGGACTATGGTTTTCCACCAATTTATATGAATAATGGTTATTATTATTGACAATCTGTCTTGATTTTTGTTCCTGTATGTTGTTTTCTTGGTATTTAGTTGTGACAATATTAGGAATATTTTTGTTAGAAGATGACAAAGTACTGGAATTTTTTTGATGTTCCATGATTTTTTCAAGTATACTCTTTGATTTATTATTATTTTCCAAAAATTTGTTTTTTAATTCTGATATGTTATTTGATTTAGTAGGTAACTCAGCTAAATGTACATTTTCTGACAATTTTTTAGATAACTGGCCATTTTTCATGGGGGAACCTCTATCATTTGCTATTGTACTCTGCTGTCTTTGTAAACTAGCTCTCTTAGCCATAGATAGTGCACTTGGTCTTTCAAAGTTTGATTCTTTGTTCATTAAATTATTTCTTGTTTTTTGTTTATCGATAGTTGCATCATTGATTTCAACCAATTTCGAATTATTGTTGTTGGATAACGTATTTATGGTCATTGGTGGATTTGACGGAGACATGATAGCTTTCGAAGGATCATGGATTGTGGTGGAAACTCCATTGACTGATGTACTTGAAAAGTTATTCTTTGTAATAGGAGTCTTCATTGGAGAAGTGTTATTTGATGCACTTTCAGTGACAATTTCAAATGTATTAGGGTGTCTGACTGTTACAGTAAGATAATTATCATTTGAATATAGTTTCTGTTGTGAGTCAGTAAGTTTATTTGGTGTGATAATTGACATGACTGGCGTACCTAATAAAGTTTCCTTTGGAGAGGATTGGTCATATAACTCGTTTTGTTCCTCAACTTTCTCTATACTTTTGTCGCCTATATTTTTTGTTTTTAACTGTGACACATTTGGAGTCGATATACTATTCCAAGATTGAAATTTTGACGAAGGCTTTAAAATACTTTGATCTACCATATCATCCATTATGACTGAGTCAATATCTCTATAAACTTCTGGTGCTCTTGATGCATATATTCTTATATTAGGAACATTTCTATTATCATTATTGTGATTACGGTTGATTCTGTTACTTGAATATTTTTTAGGATTCATCTTTCTCCTTTTATTGTGTCTGGTATATTTTGTCTCCAAGTATTTTGGGTTATTCCAATCTACGTCTTTGTCAATAAACACTTTAACAATATTATTTGTATTAAATATATCTTTAACGATATAATCAGGATCTAAATCGTTCCCATTATTATCTTGAATAGTTACAATATTTAACTCTTCAGTAAAATTTGGATACATGTCCTTAAATTTCAAAGAAATTTCATTGGCCAACTGATTTAAATCGCTTTGTAAATTAATAAACAATAAAAATTTTTTACAATGTTTTTGAAACAATTGGTTTCTATAGGCGATAATTTGATTCAATTTAAGTTTCCACTGTTTTAAAGTTTTTTGGTTAGCTGCAATTGCTAGATTATAGGTTGAAGGTGTGGAGATACTACAGTTCATTATTGAGGTACTATTACAGTTAAGGGCGCTAGCGTTAGTATTGACAGTGAAATATGGACTAGTAACATTATTGGTAAAGATTAAATTGTGTCGTTTAGAATTGTACATAGGAAATCGTATTCTCTCATTTGAATTGATCGGGCTACTAATTACTGGGTGGTTTGGAACTTGGAGATCTAAAGCTCTCGGTGGAATTAAAATGATCTGTAATTTAAACATAAATCTAAAAAATAAAAAAAATGCAAAATAAAGTAATTGTGCTCGAGAAGTATTAAATAAAGATGGATAGTATATTGAAAAGCTTAGTTAATAGAGTTTTAAAAATGGGGAAAATAGCAATATAAATAGATATTTGTAATAAATACAGAGAGAAAAAAAGAAGGAGAGAAATTAAGAAGCTTTAATTATAGAGGTCAACCTAGTTGAATGTTTTTCAACTTTGAAATCTTTTTTAAAAAAATAGCTATCGTAACCTAAATACCTTATCCAATTGATATCAGTAGGTATACTTCGCCAACCAGGGAAGGAGGGGTGCTTGCAGGATGGGATGGAATTGGCGGAGGGGAGTATATTTCTAACTATGAAACAAGCTGTACACAATATAACCAAGTTACTTTCATACTGTTATTGGGCGCACGTAACAGTTAGTCACCACTACTGCGTATAAAATGGCATTCTGAAAAATCAAAAAAAAATCAAAAAAAAATCAGGGAATAAAGTGCAAAAATGTTTTTGTTTAAAAAAAAAAAAAGAATTTTTCAGATTTTTTTATTAAGATTTTTAACAAAATTGATATAAAATTTACATAGAAAATCGCATCTCGACTAGACTAGCGCCAGTTTCGTGTGCACGAAGTAAGCTTAGAGGCCTATGGAATATCTGCGAAACAATTCATTGAATTAAAGTGTCCAATAGTTTGTGGATGTATTTTTGAAAACAGTGGTATTACAACATGGTATTCTGAGGTTTACCGTGTCAGGAAAAGACTTAAGATTTACTACTTCAATTTATGGGTGGGGGGAGGGGTCTGTAAGTAGACTTGAAATTACTACTGGTTTTGCAACATCTCACAATCCTCGAAGTGATAGACAGTTGGATCGGTTGAATAAGACAATCATAGAATCCATTACGACATACGTTAAAAATAAACCTTAAATGGGCTAATATACTTTCAAAATGAGAATAAATATATTATTCCTTGATAGACAATGTAAACATCACTTATCACTGGTAGAAGGTTTAGCATAGGCTGCATTTGCATACAATTCCACGTATCAAGTGTCGTTAGGTGCATCCCCTTTTGTTGCTTTACGTGGATACAAGGAGGGGTATGCTGGTTTGTACAATCCTATGTGTGATAAACTAAAGTATGTGATTCCAATAGGTGCTTTAGTAAGACAGAACGCACGTAAGGTTATGATATTTTATTTGCATAATATAAATGTCATGTTTCTACTGTTTTGCTATTTTAATATCCAAAGCAAAGGACAACCAGTCGTTATTTTTTACAATAAGAATTATATGTCCTTTGAAATGTTCGAAGTGGTGAGAATAATAGGAGATCAAAATGTCAAAATTAGGAGAGGGGACTGATGTTCCAAAAGACATAATGCCTTTAACAGTAGGTCGGTAAAAGACTGTGTAAGTACGGCTACTCAATTTCATCAAGTTTCAAAGACAACCAAGAATATCCAAGAAAAAAAAAATAATTGGGTATATCCTATATATTGTTTAGTTTTTGTTAGCTTAGTTACTATTTAATATTACGTCTAGAGATATAGGGTAAGTCTATAGCTTATATCTATCTCAATTTATTATTATTATTATTAATTTCAAGGTTGACAGTTATCAGAAACTAATAACCTAAGGGTTATCACAATTACAATCACTGTAATATTCCTAATCTTTGTAAAAAAGATTACTCTTCTTTATCTCTTTTCTTTTTATTTTTATCTCGTTCCGTATCTTTGTTGGAGTTGGGAAAAACTGTTTCTCGTTGTCGCCGAAGGAATAATTGTAGGTGGTAAATATAAGGAGTCATGAACCTTGACCTCTTACTTTAATTCTGGATATTCGAAGATAACACTTATTATTAATTAATAATGAGGGGAGGACAGAAAAGAAGAACAACAACAAAGTATTACGATCCTGTATACTTTACATATTTGTTATATTATATCTTTATTTATTTAATTACATTATTATCTATCTGTATTCTTAGATATCTTTTTATCTTTGAGTACATTATATTTAAATTTATTGAATTTGTTATTTCACAAAAAGAATAAAAACAGTAAAAATCCTCCGGGCAGGATTTTGCCATTTCCGTGAAATTAGAGGACGTTATAATCACAAAAACAAATTGGACGAGTCCGGAATCGAACCGAAGACCTCTCCCATGCTAAGGGAGCGCGCTACCAACTACGCCACACGCCCAGAAACAGCTGGTTTTTTGTAACATATGTAGTAGAACTCATCAGTCTTAAGTTAGTTATGTATATAAAAGTAGTTAAACCCTAGCATGTCATTTAGGGTTAGAAAGTTAGTTTATACCTTGCATCTGGAAACTGAGAAAACTAGTTAGGTCAAAAGTGGAAAAACAATACAAGTCACGTGTTCAGGAATAAGAAGAAGAGTCTCGGTTCGAACGTCGAGAGAAGCAGAGTCAGATCAAGAAAAAAAGAAAAAGAGAATCAAGAGAAATTTTCCAAGAAAAGTTTTTCGAGAGAAACAAGATGAAAAGAAATTAAGAAAAAGGAAAATAACAATCTGAGTCAAACATGAAAAGAAATAAAATTAACAACTATGAGTCAACGATAAAAATAACCTCAAGTGATAAGAAAAGAGAAACATAACAGAACCAACTATGAGTCAACGATAAAAAGTAATTTCATATGATAAGAGAAGAGAAACATAATAGAACCAACTATGAGTCAACAATAAAGTGATAATTAATTGAAGGAAAAAGAAACTAACTATATTGATGTTCTACTATGGTCAAATGTATCAGAAGAAATTGAGATTAAAATAGATTGTCAAACAATGAAACAAT
>JAJLYH010000132.1:0-38662 GCA_030571675.1 Arxiozyma telluris
ATTCTTATTCTATTTCTTGCTCGTCTGTCTATAACGTTGTCTAGTCCTTCTTACAGTAGCCTCTCAAGATACCATTATATCTCGCAAGTTCATACGCCACAAATAAGCTCTCCTTGGACAACAACACGTTGCAAAAAATTTTACAAAATGAATTGGAAAAATACATTAGACCCATACTCCGTATCACGGGATATTACATGTTATTATAGGAAAGTATCATTATTGACGAAATGTTTTTTTCTATAACATTGTCTCATATATGTGAAGACTGTAATAGATGAATACCTATTATGAGATATATATTTTTCTAGAATATTGAATATAATAAATCATTCTTGGATGTTGTCCTCTATATGTGATATATAAAGTATGCTGTATATAAGGAGTAGTCTGGTTAAATAAGTAATCAGACAGATAAAAAGTTTACAACTATGAAAAACAAGAATCTTTTTGATTAAAGTGTTTTCGAGGTCTTCTACTATAACATCGGGATTGCATATGTCACAATATACTACTATATAGACATCAGAATAGATTATTTATCATTAATATGTACTTAATAAGGTTTATTCTTAGAAACTTGTTTTTAGTGTGTTATGGTCATAACAGTACTAGAAACAAATTAATTTTTTCAAAAGAATAGTTGCCGCTTTGTGTAGTTTGGTAGTGAGTTGAAGTTTACTAGAGGAGAATGGTTGTAATTTTCATAATATTACCTAGAGCATTGTATATCACATGTTGGACAAGATCCTAACATGTATAAAGATACATCTACTGTTGTCATTACTCATATAGATACAACGATTAGTGTATATCAATGATAACCAAAGGTATATAATCTGTTTGTTAATATTGCTGTTGTTGTTTTTTTTAATAATTGTTTATGTGGATTTATGGTTTACACAAAGGGATTAAATGTAACACGGCACAAGAATTTCTCCTGAATGATGTTTAACACTATTATATCTAAGTGCCATTTTTCCACCATTCTCAGAAGGTTGACTCCATGCGACAAACTTTTTGTCTATGGTCTTTCCAAGAATCGTATTTTGTCTAGCAGCATTTAATAATTTCGTTGCAATCCCATTCAAACGTTGAGATTTACAAACCCATATTCTTGATATACCTAATATAAACCGTGGTCTTGATTTTTGTACAATCACTTTGTTTTTGTATATCATCCAACGTCCTCTATCTTTTCCTAATATTTCTATTGTAACAATACCTACAGCTTTTCCATTCTTCACATAAATAAATGCTTTCCCCGTACTATTTTCTTGAGACCAAAAGGAATTTTCATCATGAGGTGCATTTAATTCATTATTTACTAACGTCATAATTTCTAGCGTCGCATTAACTTCAGCACTGTGGTTTGGTCTTACCATAATTATTCTTTCGTCAGCTGCGAGACAACTATCTTGTGATAATAAAGGCGTTGATAGTGATCCATACGTTGACTCTTCTGCTAAATGAACTTGTTGTCCCCAATTGGCTGACCATTTTCTTCCATTTATTCTTAGATCATGGAACTTGTTGTGCATTATAATATCTTCATGTGATTGATTGGAGTATGTCATCTCACATTTTGTACATTGTATAACTTTATTTGTAATTTTGCTTGGAAATACTAATTTTGATTGAAGATATTTAGGTTTGTTACTTGTTTTAGTCCTTATACTCTTTCTGTTCCCTGTTATCTGTTTTCGATTGATAGTTTTGTCCAACCCCATAATTTGAATCAGTAAAGTAATAAAAACTTCTTATCGATCCTTTTTTTTTTTCGAATATTGTATGTCTTACTGTTATAGTGTATTATTGCATTATAATATTGAGTGTTGCTATTGGTATGTTGTTTCAAACAACACAAAAACTGTACCTTGAAAAACTGAGTCCTCTTATGTATAAAACCGGAAATACGATATAGAGTTTACGCAAGTTACTAAAGTTTATCAAGAAACGCCCATAAAGGATCTAACAATTAAGTTACTGATGCGTGGAAGCGCAGGATAAAGACCATCTGTATTAAAACAACGGTTATTTTTCTAGCAATTTTCAGATTGGTGTAGTTCATTCTTTTTTTTTTTTCTCGGAAATTTCAACCATCTTTAGAATCTCTTCTCGTCAAGTGAGTCATTTGATGACTATCAACGTTTGGAAAGACTATAAACTTTTCCAATATAGAACAATTAAGAAAATAGATGTGATGCAAGCAAGTTGGATGTTTGTTAGTAGTTGTTTAGAAACAATTATTTTACCCAGGAAAGTAAATGGTTATTTTATGGTTTCATCTGTTTTAATAAAGGGAAAAACCTTTGTTGAGTATAATCAAGACAGTGTGTGAGGAAGAAGAAGAAAAAAAAAAAAGAGAGAGAGAGGGGTAGAGAGGTAGAGAGCAAGAAAAGCAGAGATGTATTCACATCATTCACATTCCGGGAGTTACTGTCAACATGGAAGTAGTCCTTTAGATTCCATGATTGAACAAGCTGAAACGTTACAAATGAAATTATTTTGTTTAACCGAACACATGCCAAGAAGAAATGCCAAGTATCTGTATCCAGAAGAAAAAAATGACCCTGACAACAGAATTAACCTTACTAGATTGGAAAATGATTTTGCTGATTTTGTGTCGCATGCACAGAAAATCAAAAAGGAAAGATCTGATGGACCTACTAAGTATATTATTGGTATGGAGATAGAAAGTTGTGATGATGATCAAATCATGTATGCTAAAGAAATTTTAAATAAATATGAAGGTATACTTAAATTTTGTGTGGGATCGGTACACCATGTAAATGGAATCCCTATTGATTTTGATACGGATAACTGGAATTTAGCTTTAAAGTCTTGTAATAGTAATATAAAAACTTTTTTAATAACATATTTTAATGATCAATATAAAATGTTACAATCCATTAGGCCTCTAATCGTTGGCCATTTCGATGTCTACAAACTTTTTTTACCAAAGGATTTGGCAATCGATTATGAGACTGGTGAAGTTTTTGACCCAAATATCGAAGATCAATATCCATCCATTCGTAATATTAAAATGATAAAAGATATTCCGTCATTAATAAACCATTGGGAAGAAGTGAAAAATATAGTTATTAGAAATCTAGAATTTATCGATTCATATGGTGGTTTATTAGAGATAAACACGTCTGCATTGCGCAAGAATCTGGAGGAACCATATCCAGGAAGAGATATCTGTGAGTTGGCAAAACTGTATTGTGGATCAAAATTTGTACTTAGTGATGATGCACACTCTGTGTCTCAAGTAGCCACATGCTACCGTAAAGCATTACATTTTATCACTGATATTATTCAGTTAGATAAGATTTATTATTTGAATGAAACAGCCGCTGGATACTTGGAGATTTTGCACAGGTCGATTGAAGAATTTAAGGATGACCCATTCTGGTCAAATAAAAATTTAACGTGAACTTACGTAATTACGTGTACAGCTATGCATGGACACACACACACACACACATATATATATATATATATATATATATAATATTAAAAGAATATTGTTTATGACACAATGTCTTCATTTGAACATTAAAATGGTATAAATCGATCAATTTGTGTCCATTTAATATAACTTTAATAATATAGAAATAATAATCTTAATTTTAAACCCAAAATGGCGAAGGAAAGGGGGGGGGAATCTACTTTATCCTCAATATCTCTATAAACAATACTTAACCAGAACATAAGTATAATTCATGGAAATGAAAACCTCCCAAGAATAACCGATATTATACTTGTCAAAGTCATATTTTACATCTTTGAAACCCAATTAATTAAAAAACACAAGAGGACGTTAAGACTGGCCACTATTCCTTATACTGTAAAAAACAAAGTTGCGGGGGGGAGGGGGGAGGCGAGCGAGGATAAATATGATTCTTAACTGAGGAAAGTAATAAAGATTAGAGTTCTTCCATATGAACCAAAAAGTCAGGAAGATCAAGAGGAAAGAGAACGATGATGATGGTATTTTATTAAGGAAAAGGTTTATTAATAAGTCCGTCAAAATGAAACATCCGAAAGCGGCGAAAACAAAACTTAAAAAAAGAAAAATAAAAAAAAAAAAGACTTGTACGAATAGAATCTCGGATAAATGGAATTCACTTTTCTTCTCATCAATACACAATTTGTTAATATTCATTATTTGTAATAGTAATGGTAGTAGTAGTGGAAGTTGTTGTTTTCATACTAATGAGTTTAGAAATTGTTGCATTAAAAATATTCTTCAATAAAATAATGAAATATTTGTACAGTGGTTTGATAGTAAAAGTTAAATCTCTTCGTGGAAAGAAAACCAGGCAGGGTTATAGTATACGACATTAATGTAAACTGAATAATATTAGATCAAACTTATTGTAACAATGATAATAATAGTAAGAAGAAAGATAGATATGTAAGAATAAAAATAAAAATAAAAATAAAAAAAAGAGGGCTTAACATTGTTATGTATAGAGTATTATTCATGACACAAACATGACATAACATAGCTTGTGTTTTTATGGTAATACTGTTATGTTATGTTATGTTACTATATCTAAATAAAATGAACTTACAAGCCACATGAGACAACTACTGAAAATCACTCGATTAAATGCTCAAATGATCAAATTGCTTTTGACGTGTCATCATCATCAACGATCTCCAAAGCGGAATTGACTTTGCCCGTAGCCCCCCCTTCCTTTCCCCCCCCCCCTTTTTTTTTCTCTCTGTCGTTTCTTTTTAGTTTTTCTTTTTTTTTTTTGGCTTTTTATCCACCCTCCGCACCCCTCTTTGTGTCCCTTATATTTTTGTGCTCTACTGCTGGGAGGAATTGGTGACTTGGAATAACAACGACGACGAACAACAACAACAACCGCAATAAAACAAAACAAAACAAAATAAAACAAAACAAACAGCGGTCTCTCTCTTTCTCTTTTCTTTTTTCATCATTCTTCTCCCTTTCCATTCAAGCGAAGCAAAACACAAAACACACAAGAATAAAAATAAAAAAAAATAAGAGGCCACCGCTGTTCGAGGGTTTTGAACTCGAGGGGTTATTCGAACATGTTTTGCATTCTGTCAGTCCCTTTGTCACACACTGCTACTGCTGCTCACTACCAGCAATCATTTACTAGCATCACTCGTGTCAGACCCACCACCACCATCACCATCGTGCGCACATTCGCAGGTATATTCCCTCAGTAAATCACTCAGTGACCACCACAGGTTAATGATCATTTGACGTGGTTGGTTTCTTGCTCATATTGTTCCCGAAACTCCGTAGAATGGATGCTTCCATTCCCTTTCTCGTTTAATGTGTCCTTCTTCTATGTAATACCCACATACATACATATATACACATACGTATTTACATACATTCTTACACACACACACACACATATATATATATATATATATATATATCATCGTTACTACTTTCTTTCGTAAAATTTTTTATTTCTTCTATTCTGCTTTGTTCTTTTCCTTTTTCTCTTCCACTTTATGTTTCCCTATATATATACATATCTTCTTCGCTTGTCCTTTCTAGTTTTAATCATTTCTTATATACCTTTGCCTATAACTAACCAACGATATTAATATTATACTGTTGTCCCACAAACAAGGTATAATATATAATCATCCCTCAACAAAAAAAAAAAGAAAAAGAAAAAATAAAGCTGGAAAAATTAAACATATTCTATCACAATGGTCAAGAAGAATTTGAAGAACGTTCAATTGCAAGTCACCGTCGACTCCACTCCTCAATTCCCTCCTTCTACTACTACTCCAAAGGATATCTTAACTAAAGAAGCCTTGGAATTCATCGTTCTCTTACACAGAACTTTTAATGAAAGACGTAAGGACTTATTAAACAAAAGACAGATCGTCCAAAAGGGCCTGGACTCTGGCTCCTATAAATTCCACTTCCTTGAAGAGACTTCAAATATCAGAGATGACGTCTCTTGGAGGGGTGCTATCCCTGCCCCTGGTCTGATCGACAGATCCACAGAAATCACCGGACCTCCATTGAGAAACATGCTAATCAACGCACTAAACTCAGACGTCAAGACTTACATGACCGACTTTGAGGACTCCCTGGCTCCAACTTGGAACAATATCATCTATGGTCAAGTAAATCTTTTCGACGCCATCAGAAACCAAATCAACTTCGTCTCTTCAAAGGGTAAAGAGTACAAGTTGAACGACGATATCGCTAAATTGCCAACCCTTATCGTCAGACCTCGTGGCTGGCATCTCGTAGAAAAGCATTTGTTAGTCGACAACGAGCCAATGAGTGCCTCCATCTTCGATTTCGGTCTATATTTTTTCCACAACGCTCACAAGTTGCTTGAAATCGGCAAAGGTCCATACTTCTATTTACCCAAGATGGAACACCATCTTGAGGCCAAGTTGTGGAACGATATCTTCTGTGTCGCACAGGACTATCTAAACATCCCACGCGGCACCATCAGAGCTACCGTCTTGATCGAAACTTTACCTGCCGCTTTCCAAATGGAAGAAATTATCTTCCAATTGAGAGACCACTCGAGTGGCTTGAACTGTGGCCGTTGGGATTACATTTTCTCCACCATCAAACGATTAAGAAACTTGCCAGAACATCTTTTACCTAATAGAGACCAAGTCACCATGACCTCCCCCTTCATGGATGCCTATGTCAGGCTGTTGATCAACACATGCCATCGTAGAGGTGTCCATGCCATGGGTGGTATGGCTGCCCACATCCCAATCAAAGATGATCCTGAGGCTAATGAAATTGCAATGAGCAAAGTTCGTAACGATAAGTTGAGAGAATTGACCAAGGGACATGATGGTTCGTGGATCGCTCATCCAGCTTTGGCTCCAATCTGTAACGATGTGTTCATTAACATGGGGACACCAAACCAAATCTACAACATCCCAGACCTTTCTGATTTCCACTCAAGTGAATTGACCAACACTGACATCGCTGGTGGTAAGATCACCGTTGATGGTATTAGACAAAACTTGGATATTGGATTGCAATACATGGAAGCTTGGTTAAGAGGTTCTGGCTGTGTTCCAATCAATAATTTAATGGAAGATGCTGCTACTGCAGAAGTTTCTCGTTGCCAATTGTACCAATGGGTGAAACATGGTGCCACTTTAAGCGACACCGGTGAAAGAGTCACTGCTGAATTGACTTCCAAGATCCTAAATGAACAAGTGGCAAAGCTACAAGCTTCTAGTCCTGTTGGTGACAAGAATAAATTCGCCGTGGCTGCCAAGTATTTCTTACCTGAAATTACAGGTGAGAATTTCAGCGAATTCTTAACCACTTTGTTATACGATGAAATCGTTACTATCACTTCTAACAGCAATGAATACATTTCTAGCTTGAATGAATCAAGCAAGTTGTGAAGTATGGAAGATTATAACTTGTTAAATGCTAATATATGACATGACATTTTTTTGTCGTTTCATGGAGTGGTAATCGTAAGGATACCATACCATTCATATATGTATATATATTCTTTTATATTTATATATTCTTTTAGTTTTTAAATTTTTTTTTTTGTTAATATTTATATTCCAATATAATTTCAACTACTGTTACCGCCACTACTACTTAATATGTAAATTGTAAAATTGTGTTGTAATATTTAATCAGGTATGGCTATCTGTCTTAACCATAAAAAATCTTAAGACCAGTACTATTATTGTTTCTAGGAAAAATCTTTTCAATAATTTAGAAAAACAAAACAAACAATATATTGGTTAAACTAGTTCATACATACATATATTAAATAAATGAAATAGGGAAATAAATAGAACACTATCGGGGTATCACAAAATATTGAAATATTGGAATATTATCAAAAATATCATTACAAAGAGTCAAATATCATCAATTCCTACGGTTCACTCTTCAAGAAGTCTTAAAAGGACAGCTTGTACAAGTTCTTTAGCGTTACTATTCTCGAAAAATTCATGTTCACCATCAACAATTTTCCATTCTTTAACTTTCGTGGAAAGTTTTGTAAGTTGCCTTTGCCAATCTCCCCATAATGATGATTTTTTAATCATCTCTCTTGAACTGACAACACTTAATTTGATATTTCTTATCCTTTCGTTAGATTGTAAAATATCTCTATAACTTAATATTGAACTTGTCAGAGACTCTGCAAATTTTGTTCTTAAAAACTTACCTTCATGTATCATGTCTTTACCGACCAGTCTTTCACTCGATCCACGACGTTTGATAAGCCAAGAATATTGTGAATTTAACCCAATTGTGGACCAAAGCCCATGCCACCAAATCTTGTAAGCTTTCCTCTTCCCAACCTCTTTCTCAATAAGTCTAAGACTCAATTGGCTGTCACTAAGGGAGCCCTTACCATCACCATTAGCACTACCACGGTCATCTCCTGGAAATAACCTTGAAAGATAGTTTTTCTTTAGAAGTTCTTCATGCCAAGATTCGATCAACATTAACCCAGAACAGAACTCTCTGTTATCACTCACAAAAGTTCTCGCAACAAGACCACCATAGTCATATCCAACAACTAAGAAGGGACCATCCAACTTCATATCTTCCACCAGTGCATACCTTAACGCTTCGCTGGAATCCTTAAGGGACCATGGCATATCGACCGAATCACTCAATCCATAGCCTACTCTGTCATACATACAGATTCTCTCAACATGGCCGAGGAGATATAACTCCTCAATCCATTTACCAGATTTATAAGAAGTATCCTCTCCACCATGTTCATAAAGAATAATTGGTTGTGTTGAATCAACATTATCTAACCCATAACATCTTATATGCATCGTCTTTTTATGATTTTGGTTGATGTAGAAATAATCATTGGATTTGTTAACGTTATGCGTGTCGATGGTGAAAAGTAAAGTATTTAAGGTATTCAAAACCAGTAGAAGTAACAGTATAATTTTGCATGAATTTCGAAAACCTATCATTAGCCATTCCTTCACAGTATGCCTATTTTGATCAAAAACACTACCTAACTGATTAGCATAGCCCCTTAATTTGTGCGATTGTATTAAATTAAACGTAAAAGTTAGTGTTAACCAGCCAAAAACAAATAATGTTAGACCATTCATTCTGTATCTTGTATAGTGGGAACTAGAAAGTATCAAAAAATCAATTATTGGGACTGCAAGTAAAAAGTTATTAATCTTAAAGTCCATTGGAGATAACAACCCAATATCAGTAAACCACACATTAAAACAGTTTCCACTTAAAGCTATAATCAATAAAACAAAATTGTCGAACGACTCATTTCTACTAGATAGAGGAAATAATTCAACAAAAAAATCACTAACAAAGACACAAACCAGGAAAAGAATATTAATAAAAATAATCAAGTGCAAAAACCATCTCCAATTACGTAAAAATAATAAATACTGTTGACGAGTCTCCGATGTTTCAGCTTGCCCAGAATATTGTTCAGAGTCTTCGTTTCTCTGGTCTATATTATTTCTCTCATTTAGCCTATTCCTTGATAAACTATTATACGAATTGGAGCCGTGTGCCTTAGTTCCAAGTTCCCTATGAGACTTTCCTGGATGATTTATTTTGGAACTGGAAATTAATGGTTCTGATTCACTTCCTAAGTTCGTATTTGTATCAACTTCTGGTGTATATCTCTTTGTGTCCACCAAATTCGTTCCATGTACAGGGATTGCTTCATTTGGTGGCATTAAACCATCGTCATAACCTCTTGAATTCATTGAATTTTATCTGTAGTCTATTCGAAGCTTTCCACCTTTATATTTTAATTACTATACTGTAACAATAGAATATTTGAATCTTTCTCGTGAGCTATTATCTATGTCCCTATGTCTTCTAAGGCAGTCATTCTCTGATTCTGTTGCAAAACAAACTTTTAATTGGCATCAGTAAGTTCGTCTATGTCTCCTTCTTTTCGTAAGAAGATGGGTTGTGCTCCCTTCAAAAAAATAAAAATATAAAATGACCACAGATACATAAAAAAAACACACACACACAAACATACATATATACAAATGTATATACATACGGAACTGGAAGAAGGTAGTTATGTGGAATTATAGGTAGTAATATTAGTTTGTCCTGATGAAATTATTTTATTGATCCCAAGTTGTCTTATTTTATGGTATATCCAGATTGCTGGGGTATAGTCCAACTGAAAGAAACCAGCTCTATGGCTTTTCAAATATATTTACATACATATATATACCTACATACAATCAGATACGTATGTATGTGTGTATGAATATATATATATATATATATATATAATCAGTGTTTCCTATGATGTTTACACGTAATGAAAGATCCGTTTAATATTACAAAGATTATGTACGTAAAAATTAGTACTCTTTTATTCATTTGTCGTAGTCAACCATTTTAAATTGGACTGATCCTTGCGATATTATATTATTCCCATCGGTTGACTTTTCATTGTTATCAATACCTTGCTTTCCTGTTGTCGGTATATTGTCATTCAATGTTTGAGAATCTTCTTTGTACTTACTTTTGCCTCTACCTTTAATACCTTTATTAGAATTTTTATAGACAGATGCAAAATAATCCAATAACGTTTTCTCTTCTTCTGATATCGTTTGAGTAGAATCCAAGTCTGCCATTCTTTTAGTCAAATACATCACTGTCTCTAAATGAAACCTATTTTGATGTGATTTCATGTTACCCAACTGCGTGAAAGACTTGAAGCAATTATCTAATTTACAAACATATGGTTTAACATCTCTATGAATCACCTGGTGTGCATCCAAATTACCCTTTCTGGCAAATTTTTTATGACAGATATCACATTCATAAGGTTTCTCACCTGTATGCAACCTTTGATGTGTTCTTAAATTACCACCTTGAGTAAATCTTTTACCGCACCAACCGCATTCAAATGGCTTTTCCCCACGATGTGATCTCATATGCACTTCCAAATGTGTCACTTGGATAAACTTTTTCAAACAAATGGAACATTCATGTTGTTTAACACCGTTGATACCTATTGGTTTCTCCACACCACCAACTAAAGTAGCCCTATCGGGTATGACACCAGAATGCTCACTCAAGATCAACTCACCATCCTTTGTCGTAGTAATCTTTTCTGTGATACCATTCTTTCTAGCTTCAAGGATAAGCATCAACTGATCGATTTTTGTGGAACCTAATAATTGTCTTGGATCTTTATCTTCTTCTGATTCTGGCTTCGATAATTGCAAAGGTGATGAATGGATCTTAACAGAATTCTCCTGAATCAGTGTATTTGTGTTTAATACATTATTGTTTTTACCAATTGAAGATTTTTTACCTGCTTTTTTTGATTTTCTGACTTTTTTAGCTGTATTATTATTAGTATTATTATTATTCTCAGAATTGAAATCTTTCTCATTCGTTATATTTTTATCACCAATATTTTTCCTACGAGTCTTGTTTTTATTTACTTGTTCACTCTTTTTGATATCATTTGAGAAAGATAAATCACTACCTAATTTAGGATCGGTTATAGAGATAGAATTATTATTATTGGTGGTATTAGTGTTGGTGGCACTGTTATTAAATGATTGAGTCAATACTTTATTTGGATCATTTTCCCAAGTGTTTGACATGTCCATAACGGAAGATACCCTTGATAGTCCAGACGGATACAAAGGTGCACTTTGTTGATGAAGGTATGGATGAATATTTGATAATTGGGAAGGAACGTGATTTACAGGTAAGAGCTGAGATGGTAAAGTTGTCTGATGATTGAAACTATTTATTGTACCGCTACCGATAGAATGTATACTATTATTTCTTTGAGTTGTCATATTTGAATTATTAATAACGTTAGATGGATGCGTTGTATTAGGTAACGGCAAAGTAGGTATATCCATTGAGGTTCTAATTGAAGAGTTTCTTGATCTATTGAATATGAAATCATTAAAATCCTCTGGACCATTAGTGTACTTAATTGAACCACGTCTTGAATTATTTATGAATGGATCAAACTCAAAATTAGAAACAGTACTAGGTAATCTAGATAGTATACCACTAGAGTACATGTTATTATTATTACTACTACCACTGTTATTATTATTATTGTTGTTGTTGTTGTTGTTATTGGTGGTGGTACTAACAGTAGCGGTAGCAGTGGATGTTGTTGTTGTGTTTGCTGTAGGCATACTAGTATTATTATTATTAGAACTCGTGTTATTTTCCACAGTAGAAGATGGTACCATTGTACTAATGCTAGATGATTTAATAGTATTACTTGTCAATGGTAACATTGCGGGTGGTTTCATATTATATTGTGATAAATTCTTATTACCTAAAATACTGCTTGGTGGGGGTATAATACCAGGATCACCTACAGAAGCATTTGTACTGCTAGTATTATTACTGTTGTTAATTATGTCATTTTTTTTACTCACTTGATAATTTGTAGTTGATCCTGATTGTTGAAAATAATCCAATTCATTATTAGTCCCTGTAATTGGATCACCAGGGTTTAAGCTTGTGTTTGAATTTGTAGGTGCTATCTGTGGAGAAGGTAAAGAAGAGTCCCTTGGCTCGATGAGGATGGAATCTCCTTTTTGAGATGAACCTACTAATGGTTGAAAAGAATAACTATTGTTAACATTAAAACTACCAGTTGGAAGCGTAGTTACAGAAGGTGCAGTTGTAGTACCTATAGACACATTAGCAGAGTTAGATGGAGCCTTGGCAGTGGTGGTAGGAGTGGTGGTGTTAGAAACAATTCCTGTTGGAGTTGTCGCTGTTGAAACAGGATTACTTCCCTGTTGATATAACAGAGAGTTGCTTACATTGATGCCAGCACCAATTGAGTTAAAACTTTGAGATAAGGAAGGTAATTTCTTGGTGTTATTAGCATTAATCTTATTGTTAATCATATTTTTTGATTTTGAATCTTCATTTGAATTTGAACTTGAACCAGTATTTAAATTTAGGTTTTTATTTATGTCGGTTGATTTTGTATTAGCAGTATTTATAGTAGATTTTTCAGGTTTTGTGTCGGTTAAAAATGGCGTTAGGGAGGATTCTTGTGCTAAAGTAGGAGGAAGATGACCTAACGTCATAAAAGCACCGATGGATTCTCTTCTAAAACTGTTGATTTGATATTTATTGGAATCTATATTTCTTGGTAACATATATTAAGAAAGAAGGAGACAATGCTTTAAAAACTAAAGATATAAAAATTTTCTTTCTTTCTCTCTTATATTCCATATAAAAACTTGCTACCCCAGTTTATAGATTGATCGGTTCGGTTAAGCTGGCAAAAACAAGCAAGTGGTACAGGGTATAGATAAATATAAAATATACATACACATATATATATACATATATATATATAAAAGAGTAATATCAACTCTGCTACTAATGTCACCCAATGCTATGTTTATTTATTCAATCACGTTCTTTATTCACTTGCCAACTGATAAAATCGTTCCAATTCCCCATCAAAAAGAAAGAAAGAGAGGGAAACAAAACAAAACAAAACAAAAAAAAGAAAATAAAAAAAGAAATTTTTTTTCTCTCTTTCTCTTTCTCAAAACAGTCGGTTGTCATGGAAACAAATGTATATCCGGGTAACTGTTGAACCAACAACAAAATTTTCTTTTTCTTTTTCTTCTTCTTTTTTTTTTTTTTCATTTTTTCTTTGCAATGCAGAAAAGCCAAACAGACAAAAAGACAAAAAAGTGGAAGAAGAAGAAGAAACAGAAAGATATACTAAAAGAACCCACTACTGTCAAACGTTATTGCTAGTAAGGAAACATCTTTGTTGATGGTGCTTGACTGGAAATATATTACCCATAGATAACTGCAAAAAGGATACAAGTGAAGTTCGTCGAGATAAAAAAATTGTTATTAAACAATGAGCGGTGGTGTTGTAGACAAAAAGAACAAAAAGGAAGATGAAGACGTTGTGATGGAAGGTGGTGAAGCTACCGCTGGTTTGCCCCTACAAAACCAGCATTCAAAAGCAGATGAGAAAGAAGAGGAAGAAGAGGAAGATGAAGAAGAAGAAGAAGAACTAGATAAAGAAAAGATTAAAATTCTACCTCAAGCCACCTCGGAAGATGGAACATCTGCATCATTCCAAATTTCTAATGAAGATCATACATTGGGTAATGCTTTGCGTTATATGATTATGAAAAATCCTGAGGTCGAGTTTTGCGGTTATTCTATACCACATCCATCTGAAGACTTTTTAAATCTCAGAATCCAAACATACGGTGATATCACTGCTGTCGATGCTTTAAAGAAAGGGTTACAGGATTTAATGGACTTATGCGATGTAGTTGAAGAAAAATTTACACTGAGAATAAGAGAAATGTAACATATAAATTAAGAGCAATGGCAATCATAACCACAACCACCGTTAACTTACCCTATATTAAATAAAATCGATAATTTTTTTTTTTTACTTCGCACATTATAATTCCTCATGTACTATATAATAAATTTAAATCATTATTAATAAATATAATAATACTGATAATACTGATAATATCATAAATATACAACACCACACTAATAATATGCATTATTTCATTGATTCAGTTGTGCTGTCTAGTGTGGTGTCCGGGCGATGAGCAACGAAGAATTAGTTTCTTTTTTTTTTTCAGTAGAGAAACAAAAAAAAAATTATTAAAAGAAGAAAACTGCTGCAACAGAAAGTAGAAAAAAAAATTTTTTTCTTTTTATTTTTCATTCTTTATATAAAGACCTATTATTGCTTGAAAATTGGAAGATGATGAGGTTGCATTTTGCTCAAGGTTGTTAAATTGAACTAATATCTTCCTCTTCTGTTTTATTTGGTTCCTTTCCTTATAGAGAGATATATATATCTACGGTTCTATTATTCTGTTTATTCATAGAGAAGCCAAGAATAAAGCAACAACAAATCATTTATATACACACATACAGATTATAAATCGATATGACTTACTCTAGAGACCAACAATTCAATAGATCTAATTATAATCACCGTGGTGGTGATTTCCGTGGTGGTAGGGCTTCTGATGCCAATTCCTATAACCATCGTGGTAACAGTTACGGTGGCGGTCGCGGTGAATATAATTCTAGATCATCAAATTTCTCGAAACCCCAAGAATTGGTTAAACCAAATTGGGACGTTGAATTGCCAAACTTACCACCATTTGAAAAAAATTTTTATATTGAACATGAATCTGTCAAGAATAGATCAGATAAAGAAATCGAAAAATTTAGGAAAGAAAATGAAATGACTGTGTCCGGTTCCAATATTCCTAAACCAATTACATCCTTCGACGAGGCTGGTTTCCCAGATTATGTGTTAAAAGAAGTTAAAGCTGAAGGTTTTGAAAAACCTACTGGTATTCAGTGTCAAGGTTGGCCAATGGCTCTATCCGGTAGGGATATGATTGGTATCGCAGCTACTGGGTCTGGTAAGACTCTTTCCTACTGTCTACCAGGTATTGTTCATATCAATGCTCAACCTTTATTGCAACCAGGGGATGGTCCAATTGTCTTAGTTTTGGCCCCAACTAGAGAGTTGGCTGTTCAAATCCAAAAGGAATGTTCCAAATTTGGTCACAGTTCTCGTATTAGAAACACTTGTGTGTATGGTGGTGTTCCTCGTGGTCAACAAATAAGAGATTTACATCGTGGTGCTGAAATTGTAATCGCTACTCCAGGTAGATTGATTGATATGTTAGAATTGGGTAAGACTAATTTGAAGAGAGTCACTTATTTGGTCCTTGATGAAGCTGATAGAATGTTAGATATGGGTTTTGAGCCTCAAATTAGAAAGATAGTTGACCAAATTAGACCAGATAGACAAACTTTGATGTGGTCTGCTACTTGGCCAAAGGAAGTTAAACAATTAGCTGCTGACTATTTGAGTGATCCAATTCAAGTTCAAATCGGTTCTTTAGATTTAGCTGCATCCCATAATATTACTCAATTAGTCGAGGTTGTTACTGATTTTGAAAAGAGAGATCGTCTAGTTAAGCACTTAGAAACTGCATCACAAGATAAAGAATCTAAAATTTTGGTTTTTGCATCTACCAAGAGAACATGTGACGATATTACCAAGTATTTAAGAGAAGATGGCTGGCCAGCTTTAGCTATCCATGGTGATAAAGATCAAAGAGAACGTGACTGGGTTTTGAACGAGTTTAGATCCGGGAGATCTCCAATCATGGTTGCTACTGATGTTGCAGCTAGAGGTATTGGTATGTTAACTTTTTTTTTAACAATTTTTTGTGTTTGCTACTAACTTTTCTTTCATTTTTTTTTCATCTCTACTAAGAAAAATTTTTTGAATGATACAATGATAATATTCCCATATTTTTAATAATTATTAGCGATATGACCATTTACATTACAATTTGGATACATCTAAATCTATTTGGATTTTTTTTTCTTTTTTTTTTCTTTTATTTTTTTAATTTTTTTTACAGTGATGAAAATGTGAATGAATATTATATGTGACTATTTTATAACTACTATGACTGAGGAATACAACTCTAATAAGACGGAATGCATTCTATGAAAAGACATTGAATGATATGGTGAATATACCTGCACACATATACATTTTTTTTATTTTTATTTATTATTACTATTCTTTGGAAGGTGATGTTTGGTACAAATAATATGAAAATATTATAAATTTATCAAACCAATATGTTATCACGTCGTATTACAGCAAGTTTCTTTTCAAGTAATGCATTTATCTATTAGAACTAGATATTGAAAGGAGTTGATTGTCGTTTGAAGCAGGACTCAAGTGAAGATGAATTCTATTATTTTATTTGCTTTGTTTGTTTTATGTTGTGATAATATATTGAAAAGCAGGAAAAATAAATAGAATGAGATAATCAAAACGACGATGACCTTTTCTATCCTCTTTGGTAGTTTGAAATAATTGTAATTTGTTTTTATATTCATTTTCTTATCTTTTTTTCTCTCTTCTGTTTTAATTTTATTATTGTTACTCAATTGTTGTTTCCCTGATCAACAAATTGAAATGTACAGTTAATAATAATAATAATAATAAAAGAATATAAAAAATCCTGAGAGAGGGTAGGAATGAATGATGATTTTACAATAATTAGTCTGTATAATATTTATCTTAATTTTTAGTAATAGAAAATAATATTATTTTTCATCACTGTATAAACTAAAGTATTGTTTCCATTTGAGAAGATATGGACAGGGAATGTGTCTAGATGTTTGTACGTGAAAGAGATGATCAAATAAATGAAAGAAAAGTTGGAGTGAAACTATAATGTTACTACAAATTAACTTGATTTATAGCAACATCACGAAAATAAAAAAAACAACATAAGAGAAACTGATTATACTAACAAAACAATTTATTTATTTTTTTTTTCATATACAAACTTATTGAATCAGACGTCAAAGGTATCAACTTCGTTATTAATTATGATATGCCAGGTAACATTGAAGATTATGTTCACAGAATCGGTAGAACTGGTAGAGCCGGTGCTAAAGGTACCGCTATTTCTTTCTTCACGGAAGAAAACAAATCCCTTGGTGCCCCATTAATTTCTATTATGAGAGAAGCCAAACAGAACGTGCCAGAAGATTTATTGAAATATGATAAGAAACCAAGAGGTCCACATCCAAGATATGGCGGTCGTGGCTATGGTGGTCGTGGCTATGGTAACGGTGGTTACCGTAGAGGTAACTATGGTGGTGGCCGTGGTGGATACGGTAATTATAGACAAAGAGATTCCGGTTGGGCTGCCAGACGTTGAACCCAAAATATAAAAAGTTCAACATATATATACATATGTATGTATATTTATATGTGCATTGAAGACCTGTATATTAGATTTTATTTAGTAACTTTATAATTTAAATCATCTGTGTTGATAGAAAACAAAAAGAAAAAAAGAAGTGAAGAAAAAAAGAAGATGGTACTGATCTTGTTGTTATCAAATGTAGAAATCAATAGTAATCACTATAACAAGCGTATATTAAATCAAATATAAAATAAATAAATAAATAAATAAATAATAGCTGAAGAAATATTGTAAAGTGGTATTTATAATTAAATAAAGGTTGTATAATGCATTATATTAGTTATAATATGGTTGTGTTTCGTGCAAATGTTGCTAATATGTATATAAACATATTAAAGTGCAATGTAAATCTTTTGACAACATGCAAGTTGCTTTTTGTGTGCTTTTGTTTTTTATTTCTATTTGTAATTTTATCTGTATTGTGTAAAAAGAGTGTTATGTTTAGTCATTCAAAACGTAGTAACCAATGATCAAGCAGACAATGGACAAGATCATGGCAAAAACTGGACTACCTTGAGACTTCTTGACAGTTTCAGCAGGTTGAGTTTCCTTCTTCGATAAAGGTTTGCTGTTTGGATCTATGTCACCGAGATATCTACCTTTTAAGATTTTCATGGCATCATCAGAATGACCAATATCTAAGAAACTTTCAGTAGCATCAGCACCAGCACTTTCAAAGATGATTTCTTCACCACCTGGATGTTCATCTAAGAAATCGGTTATATCGTAGACTTTGCCGTCAATTACTAACCAGGCATCATCAACCTTGTTATGTTTAGCAACTTCTTCATAAGTATATATAGTAGCAGCCATTTTTCTTCTTTCTTGTATATAATATCTAAGCTATTTTTGTTCTGTTCTGTTTTGTTTTGTTTTGTTTTAATTACTTTTCTTTTGTCTATGACTAGTTATGCTGTTGCAAGTGACGGAAGAGGGCTTACTTAGATTAAGACAGGCAAGTTTGAATGGAGTTTAAATATCGAGCAAACTCAGAGTAAAGAAACAAAAATTTTCACATCACTTTTAAATGTTTTCGATTCTTTTCGGTTCTTTTCTTTTCTTTTTTCTTTTTTTCTTTTTCTTTTTCTTTGCTTTCTCTCTTTGCTCGTAGATATCGGACCGATACGATGAAGAAAAATATGATTATTTTTGAAGGAAATGTAAAGAGATAAACTAAGAAGATAGATACAGAGATAGATAAACACACATACATACAATACACATCGCAACGTACTCTCCCCATTCACATACCTCTGTATGAATTAGTGCCATGTCATGTCATGTCCATTGAGTTACGCTTACAATATTCTTTGTTGTTGGTTAACTTCAGATTTTAACGGAGATTTCGGGAAAAAAAATAAAGAGAGAGCAAGCGAGTGAGAGAGGTCAAAGAATAATTAAAATATGGTTTCCCCCCCTCCCCATTTTCTTGACTAATAAAGTTAATTCAGTCCGATTCAACTCAGTTCCCTCTCTCTTTATTTTTTTCTTTATACGAGAGCGTAAGAGAAAGAAATTCTCGAGAAAAATAACCGCAGAGAAAGAAAAAAAAAAAAAAACAAAAGACACAAAAGAAAAACGAAGCAAGATCGAATTTTGAAAATAAACGGAGAACAAAGGACAAACAATTGGCGGCTTTCGGGTTTCGAGAGCAGGAATCCCCTTTAAATCCGGATGGAATTCCTTAAAGCACGTTCTCAATATTATAATATGCGAAACAATTTAATCAATGTTTTCTTCCTGTCACTTATATCACTATACTCTCCGTAACGATAGGTAAGAGTGGCATACAGATACTTGTTACTGTTTTAACAGTGAAGTAATTCCTCTAATCCTTTTTTTTTTTACAAAGAAAAACAAAAGAGAATAGAAACATTCTATATATATAAACTGTGATATGTAATATACATCTATGCAATAGGTAAATATTGATCCGTTTCGTGGATCTTCAAAACTGTATTCATAAAAGGCACATCACATACATCTACCACTAGCAAATTAGAACAAGCATAGACGAGCGTACAAAAAAACAAAGTATTTTTCAACAGCTATTATTGTTGTTATTATTGTACCTTATTATATTTGATTAAAGAGAGAAAAAAGAAAGAAAGAAAACAAGCATTAATATTTAAAAGTTATCAGATATTTTACAATATACAACATATACAATATGGATAGATTGACAGTATTTGTTCTTTTCTTTTTTTTCCTCTTTTATTTTTTTTTTTTCACCATTTGAAATCAATTCCAGATTCCTTTAATTTATCCATTCTTTCTTTATGTCTAATATCAGATGCCTCTTTAATATCTTTCATATTCCTTTTTATTTTGTTTTCATTATATGATCTCTTCTTGTATTTATAAAGCTTCTCAATCTTTGATCCTTTCTCCATTAGGCGGACTTGTAATAAATGTCCCATCAACAAATAATTATTCATTGTCTCCTGTGCAATCTTGGCATCATCTTTATTAGCAAACTCTATGAATCCATAGTGTCTCGAATTACCTGTCTTCTTATTTCTAGCTAATCTGACTTCTTTCAAATCCCCAAATTGGGAGAAATATTTACTTAATTCCTTCTCATAGAACCCATTTGGTAATCTACTAACATAGATTATCGATGAATATTCATTTGTATTCTTCTTGCCCTTACCATTCGGATTAGTTTCTTCTGGTTCATTTTTATTTCTATTTTTTTTTTTGCTTGGATCTAATTTCTTGATTGTATGTTGCTTTTCATTGACCTCTTCATCTAAATCAGATAAACCTTCCATCATTTCATCTTCGGAAGATGAAGAAGATGATGACGATGCAAATGATTCATTATCATTTTCTTCTAATTTTTGTACAGATTTTTTTTCTTCTCTGTTTTGTTTTCTGATATTAGTTGATTTCACCATTTTAGTCTAATTGTAACCGGATGCTCCCTATTTTTTTTCAATTATTGTATACAATTCAACCTATTTTTACACAAGGATATGTTGCTTTTTAATTGTTGTAACATATATATATAGATGTCAAACTTTAGTAGTCTTTTATTTCTGTGTATTTACCTCATCGCCAAATTTTTCAGTTTTAAGACTTTTACAAAAGTTAAAAAGAAAAAAAAATTTTTTACTTTTCAATCGTGATCTACGAACGTGCTTTTTACTAAGTTATGTGCATATATATATATAATATAAATACGCTTATCTATAATGTTTATATATATATAAGTGGCTCTAATGTATCCATATGTCCTGTACCAATTCCTTACTCTAGCTTACTTTTAACTTCGACATTTGATATCTCTATATTATCATGTTTTCTTGATTTTATATCTGCATCCGACCCTGCTTCCCATCTATTTTTGAAATCCCAATTCATTTCTTCACCTTTAGATAAAAATGAAGTATTACCATTCATCACCAATTTCCATTCACTTGAATAAAAGTCTTCGTTTCTGGCATCTTTGACAAGGTCATATCTATCTAGTGAACAACTGCCATTTCTAATCATAGTTCCCTTCTCGTCAATTCCCATTCTTGCATTAGGAAACTTCAATAGATTCATCCCTAAAGCCGCCTTTGTAGCTGCATGGGTTACAAGTATGATACTTTCAACCTCAGGAAATTTTTTTTCCGCATTTCTTATAAAGATCGGCCAAAATTCCTTGCATCGAATAAAAATATCCTCTTCTGTTTCACCTTGCAGACTTGGTACTTTACTGTCCTCCCATCCCTCGGATATCAGACCAGGGAAGAATTTCCTGATTAATGCATTATCAGCTGGTTTGGGGATCACATCTCGATCCGGTTTAAACCATTCACCTAATCCTCTATCGACATACAATGCTATGTTTAGTGCCTGTTTTGTGGGTTTGATAGTCTGCAAACAACGATAGAAAGGTGATGTGAAGGCAATCTCTGGTTTTATTGCCAGAGTCTCAATGTATTTAGATAGTTCTTCAGCTTGCTCTAAACCATGTGCTGCCAATGGAACATCATTTTCAATGCCTGTTGGTGGGTCAGGGTATGGACCAGTTGGCAGCCAATTGGATCTATAACCATGTCTTGCAATATAAATGGTTTTGATAGTCATGTCGAAACTTGTAGCGGTTCGTTATAGTATAATAACTACACTTCTTCCACTCTTTTATCTATATCTTTGATCATCTTTCTTGTGCAGTCACTTTACTGCAAAATAGCTTTTATAAATGTAATAAGCCCATTATCATCCAATAATGAACTTTTTATTATCCAAATATTTCATAACACGAGGAGATTGGGGAAAAAAAAGAAATATAATACTAAAACAAAAATAAAAAAAAGTTTTGTAAGAACGTTACTGACGCAAGTAAGGTTAAGACACAACAGGTTGAAAATTTTATTCATACAAAGAAACCCCATGATACATAGGTATATCTCATGAACTTTTTTAAATTTTAATAAAATAAAACTGTTTCATTCAAATATCTATAGATGTATATATCAACATGTCTAATGAAAATAAAACGAGAGACGAGAACAAAGAAATACTTATTTTTGGATACTTATCCTCTTAAGTGATGCCTTCTTGGTTGGGATAGGTGGTGCTAATTTTATCTTTCCTTTCGCTGATAATGGTACACACGAAGAGGATGCTAATATTTTTTGTTGCATATCTTTTACAGGTGGGTTACCTGATCCAACTTCTCTTGGTAACGATGAATCTACAACCATTTCTAACATCGATGATAATTCATCATCCGAATCATCTGTTGCATGGCCCAACAATAAAGAATCTTCATATTCTAATGTATGATCCGGTGAATTATTAGGTAATGGAGAAGTAGTTTTACGACTTGGAGGTAAAGAAGGTAACGATTTTCTAACTCTATCATTAGTTGTGGTGTGTGCGGAGGAAGAGTTATTCAACGGTTTCAATTCCAACAAACCTGTGTTTGAGTTTATGCTTGTAGTACTCTCAACAGACTTGAAAGCTCTTGATAAAGGCGGCAGTGGTGGTGATACCTTGGATTTTGTTGCTGACAATGATTCATCCGAACAACTTATCTTACACACGTCCAAATTCGATTTACATTTATGAATTGAAGGATTGTTACTTTTGTGTTGTTTTAGATCAAGTTCATCCTTTATTTGTTTATTTGAAGCTTTAACTTTCTTTTCCAATAAACTATCTGGTTTGGGGGTTAATTCAACTAAAGGCATGTTCCTTTTCTCCTTGATACCCTGTGGTATTTGAATGTTTCTGAGAATATTTTTCTTTTGATTTTTATAGTCCATACGCAATTGATTACTGAATAATATTTTCTTTTCTTCATCTATAAAGGCAACATTAACTCTATATGCTGCAAATACTGGTCTGTGATCACTTAACTTTAATGGTGCATCTGAATAAGCCAATGGATAAAGATTTGCTCCTCTATAAATGATTCTATCTGTCCAAGAAGGTGTTCTTGCCTTTTCTGATGTATCGTACAGATCTGTCCCAACATCATACTTATAAGTTGGGTGGAATTGTAAAGTTGGTTCGCAAAAATTTGGAAATATTTGTCCTGCATTTAATACTTGTGTCAATTGATCATATGTTAATAATGATTCAATGTAGTTGGGTTTTTGTTCAGACAGTTCCTTTCTTACATTTAAATTATCTAAAGTTATCCTATAATTAAGATCACCAAGCCAAAAAACAGAGTCATGCTGATCAATAGTTCTTCCACCAGTAAAAGAAATGTTTTTATTGATAGATATATAATCATTAGCTCTCTCTTCAACATTGTTTATTCCAGCAGATAGATGGGCATTAACAAAACAAAATGAAGTATCGGAATAATTGAATCTAATTGCGACTGCACCTTTGTTTCCTGTTATACCTTTAAACCCAGTCTTTTTAGTTGAGCCCTCCACTTGTTTGACATGGTTCATTTTGTCATCTTTGACAAATAGAAGAATAATTAATGATGCCATTTGTTCAGCTCTAAGTAAAACATAATTTTTTCCATATTGATTTAAACAATCTGTCGCAAGTTTTTCCCAAAGCGAATTTTTAGAATAATCAACATTCAAAATGGAACTAGCTGTCAATTCAATCACTTCTTGTAAACCTAACACTACGATATCTGGTTTAAATTTATCACCTATTGGAAACAACCATTCTGATAAATCAGCATGTCTATTACCTCTGCCCCCAACATTATAAGTACCAACAAACAGATTCACGTTGGCAGATGTTGTAAATTCTTGAGAAACTTTATTTAGCTGTTCCGTTATATATGTATTTTCTGGATCAAATATTTCCACTGGTTTCTGATCAGTTAATTTACCTAGTAACCCATCAATATTTTGCTGTTTACCCTTATCGACAAAATTATTTATATACAATCTACTAACTGATTTTGTAGCATCTGATATTGCTCCTGCTATTGACATCTTCCCCTTTCTGGTAAAAGAAGATTTTAGGGCATTAGTACCTGCATATATCTGAGAAATTTGATCACCATGATCTGCCCAAAGAATATTATGTTTTTGCATATATTCAGAGTTATCACTAATTCTAACTTGGGATATTATATTAAAATCTGTAAGAAATAATTTTAAAGTTTCGTATGATAATAATTGTTGAATTAAATTTGTTCTATCTAAACAGTCCAAACAATTCGTTCTAAAGCATCCACTTTGCTTTGAAATTATTCTGTTCTCTCTTAAATCAAACGAAAAATATCCATTATTCAATATGGATGTTTTTATAATTGGAATTAATTTCCTAGCTGCCAAAAAACCATCTTGTGATGTTTCTCTATGGAAATCAAATTCAGTAAGAAGAACTTGCTCACCCAATTTAACACTTTTAGATACAGATAACTGTCGTCTGTATCTTTTGGTCAATTCATATTCAGAAGATTTATCTGATAAGAGATTGATAATATGTATCACGCCATATCTGGCCACTAAATCTTGGAAATGCAAATCGAACGCACCACGCGTGGCTTCTACTGATCTGGTTATTTGAATCTTTGGATTAATTAATGATGCATCCTGTTCCCAAAATAATGGAACACTACCTCTTACTTGTGTATATGAGTAACCATATTCATTTGAATACAGAATGAATTCATTCTCGACAAAATTTGCCACATATCCATCATCATCTATGCCACGTACATTATATCGTGTGCCTGCTCTTTTCCAACTTTGCTTAGATATTATAGTCATTGAAACTTTCCAATCTTTAATATAAGTTATTACTGTCTCTGCAAATCCTCTTATAATAGAAGTTAAAAATCCATTTTTATCTAAGATTCTTTGTGTAGATTTATCGGATCTATCTCTATACAGCATTACTTCCTTTAACATGAAACTATTCCAGATAAATTCTTCTTTACGATATTCAGTAAAATCAATATTATCAGTGGATGTACTATCATCTGTACGGTTCTTTTCAGTATTAATTAATCCTCTATCTTGCAATATTGATGTTATGTCAAAATCTGAACTATAATAAAATGAACCATTAGATAACAATTTTTTATATTGATAACAGGGGTGCTGTTGTAATTGCACTGAATTAGAATAAGTTGACTTATCTAAATCATAGTCTCCACTATTGTTTTTATAGGTCTCAGTATCACTTTCACTTCCACCATTGGCATAACCACTAACACTGTCGATGTTATTGAATTGTTGGTCTAATGGTCTACCCCGTGAATCCAAATCCATAAAATCCCATCTAGAATCAGTTAAACAATAAAAATCAACAGCATAGATCTTATTTACTGTTTCTCCAGGTATAGGAGATGCCACTTTTGAAGCGCCAGTTATTGTACCAATAAATATATTATTGTCAGCCTCAATTAATCCAATGAATCCAAGTGTTTCACGATATACCAATCTCTTGTACCCTTGATTTTTCAACTCATCTTTTGGCACTAAAGTTAATGAACACGATTTAGATTTCGTGCCAGAGTTGTTTGTTGCTTGGAAGATTAATGCATGTGATTCGGATACTAATGCGATCCTTCTATTTTCTGAATGTCTATTTGATACGTATAACCGCATTTAGAGAAAAATGAGAAATAAAGGCCTACAAAACCAAAGTTGAATAGGAATTAGTAGTAATATTCTTTTCAGTGTTGTTTCTTTTATAAAAAAAAAGTAAATAATCCTATTTCCTCAAGGTGTTTAGAAAATTATGATAAATAATGATAATAATAATAAATAAATAAATAAATAAACACTTAAAATGTCATGTTGATTAAATATGAATAAGGCATATATATATATATTTGATTGCCTGATATGCTATCCCTAAGTAATGAATTTTTAACTCTTCCTCTTTGATGCTTTTATTTTTGAAGATTTCTAAATCACACCAAAATAGGAAAGAACTTTGTAAAGTAGCCAAAAAACAAACGAGAGGACTTTTACCAAATACGAAAATTGTCGCAGAAATGAAAAGTATCTAAAGCTTGTACGAAGAGTGTAAGGTCTTAAACCATTTGTGTACAGAAAAAAAGAAAAAGAAAGAAGAAAAAAGAAAAAAAGAGGTTTTTATTATGAATAGTAAACAGTATGAAACATATATATTCATACTACGAATATGTATACGTTATAATTATATTGACTGTTATTGTTATGATGATGATGATAATAATAATATGAGTGATTATCAATGGATGGATCACTAACGATATACATACGACTTTAATATTTTCTTTTTATTTAGAAATATGTATAAGTATATATATATATGTATGTATATATAAGGATATGAAAAGTAGTGTAATTATATTAATTTCGTTAAATTGAAGATGGAATGGAGACTTCACCAGATTTAATAGCGTTGTTAACAGAGGAGAAAATGGCTCTTACAGAAGCATCAGAGACGTCTTCAGCGACACCAATACCCCATTGGTAGCATTTCTCATTATCAGATTCACGTTTGTAAGTTAAGTTGACATAGGAGGCAGCTTGAGTGGAGGAACCAGAACCCAATGCATGCTCAGTGTAGTTGGAGACAGCAAATCTGCAGTTCAATAATTTAGAGACGGCATCAACTAAGGATGAGATTGGACCATTACCAGTACCCTCGATTGCATGTTCTTTACCATTGATCTTAACTTTACCGGTCAAAATTCTACGTTCATTTCCATGTTTGGCGACATCATAGTCGATCAACTCGATGGTGTTGGCGTACTCGTTATTGTAGTTGTAATGTTCCTTTAAGACATTTGTGATTTCTTCAGCCTTCAATTCTCTACCTAGTTTATCGGCGTTGCTTTGAACGACGTTGGAAAATTCGATCTGCATTGGTCTTGGTAGGTCTAAACCAAGAGATCTCAAAATGATCCAGGCAGCACCACCTTTACCGGACTGAGAGTTGACTCTAATGACGGCTTCATAGTCTCTGCCAATATCCTTTGGATCCAAGGGTAAGTAAGGCATTCTCCAGAAATCGTTTGAGGCACCTTTAGTTTTATTCTTTTCGCGTAATGCAAAACCCTTTTTGATGGCGTCCTGGTGAGAACCGGAGAAGGCGGAGACGACCAAATCACCACCGTATGGGGCTCTCTGTGGGACAGGGATCTTGTTGCAACGTTCGACGACTTCTTTAATTGCGTTCATATCGGAGAAATCCAGTTGTGGAGAGACACCTTGGGTGTACATATTCAAAGCGACAGTGACGATGTCCACGTTACCGGTACGTTCACCATTACCAAAGATACAACCCTCGACACGGTCTGCACCTGCCAATAAACCTAGTTCAGTGGCTGCGACAGCGCAACCTCTGTCGTTGTGGGTGTGTGTTGAGATACAAACCTTTTCACGCTCGGTGATGTGGTTGGCGAAATATTCGATTTGATCAGCGTAGACATTTGGAGTGGCCACTTCCACGGTGGCAGGTAAATTGAAAATGATTGGGTTATCCACGGTAGGTTCCCAGGCAGCTTTAACTGCTTCACAGATCCTGACGGCGAAATCGGTTGGTGTGTCACTGAAACATTCCGGGGAGAACTCGTAGGACCAACGGGTGGATTGTTGCTTTGGATCATCTTTAGTCAACTTTCTAACCAGTTTGGTGGCCTCGACGGCCTTTTCAATAGCCTCTTCCTGCGACATATTGAAGACTATCTCTCTGAACATGTCGCTTGTAGCCAAGTATGTGTGAATGGTGGCTCTCTTGGCACCAGTCAAGGCTTCCACAGTTCTTCTGATCAAGTGTTCACGAGATTGGACCAGAGCCTGGATGGTGACGTCATCGGGAGCGTTCTCTACAGCGTACCGTGTGAAATCGAAGTCTGTCTGCGAGGCAGATGGGAATGCCACTTCGATTTCTTTGAATCCTATAGAGATCAGTTTATGGAAATACTCTTTCTTTTGTTCCACGGACATTGGGTCGGGCAAGGATTGGTTACCATCTCTTAGATCTGTGGACAACCAACGAGGAGGTTTGGTGATTCTGTTGTTTGGCCATTGCCTGTTTTGTATGTTTGGGGATATGAAGGGTTTATATTTTTTGGATGGGTCCTTTAACATGTTTTTGTAGGATGGTTTGAATGGGGGGATGGATCTTGAAGATCTTGTGAAGTGCTCTGCTAGAGCGATTATAGTTTGTTTCACCATAGTTTTAAGTTAGGGTTTTATCTGTATGTATGTGTATGTGTGTGTGTACGTGTGTATGATGGTGGCGGTGATTGTTGTTATGATGAGTTATTATGAAATATGATAATGGAATGGAATGATGCAACTAACCAAAATAAATAAATAAAAAATATAAAAAGAAAATACAGCAACCTATTCTTTTTGTGTTTCCTTAGTTATTATAAATAATATAGGTTGTCTATATAAGTGTTGTTGTGTATGATATATATGTATATTATATCTTTTTTTGTTTTTTACTTTTTTTCCAGCAAGGAAAAAGGGCTTAATAGCAGAAGAAACAAAAAAATAAAGAAAAAATAAAGAAAGAGAGAGAAGGAAAACTTGTTCGAGAGAAGACAGTAATATGACAGCTTGCAAACGAAATGCTACAAGTACTGATATATGTTAACTTTTTATAACCTGGAAGAAGAAACAAGAGACAGAGAGAAAAAATAAAATAAAATAAAATAAAATAATAGAGAGCAGTAAGTTAGTTAAGATAAAGATCTGATTCAGAACAACTGAGTCATACAAGCCGGTCTAGGAAGTGAAATTTTACAGAAAAAGAGAGAAACCAAAATGCGGAGTTAACCAAAATAAAAAAATAGAAAAACAAAAAAAAAATTCTTTTTGCAGTGTGTCTGCTTTTGTTTTGCTTTAGTAAATTAATGAGACTCTCTCTCTTTCTCTCTCTCATTGCTTTCACTCAATGATTTGTGCTTGCCGGTTGACTCATCATCATTCGCAGAAAACAACGGAACGGGGGGACAAAGGGAACCGATTACGACTCGACTCCGGCCAGAGTGACGACGGGACTCCCCTCCCCTCCGCCGCTTCCGTCTTTTTCCTTTTCCTTTTCCTTTTCTCTCTCTTTTGTGTCTTGGAATGACGCAACGGCAAGCGGAGAAGAATCAGGAGAATTGGGGGGGGAGGAAGAGGAAACCGTGAAAAGAGAGCCATCGCCCCGGTACCGCTCAAACAAGCAACGCAGGCGAAAACGAAAACATCTCTTGTCGTGGCTGTCGTCGTCGCACCCAAACACCCCCTCACATACACAACCCTGTTTGGGTGTACGCATAGAATACACGTGTCACCAGATACGGCGCAGCGTGCAAAAAATTCCGTCGCCGCCTTTTTTGGGTGTGTGGGTTTCTTTAGTTCTTTTGGTGATGGCAGACTTGGGGACGCGAGAAAAGAGGGGGCGGCGGGACGGATGCCGGAGAGAATTCCTCTTTTTCCCTCTTTTTTTTTTTTTTTACACAGTTTGTTTCTTGTTTTGTGGTACTTCTTCGGTTCTTTTTCCTCTTCCCCACCACACCCCACTGTTTGGTCTTAAAAGTTGGAAGTGTATTGTGGGGTGTTCGGTTGTTGTCGTTGGAATTGAACTGAAAACTGTGGCTGAAAAACTGTGTGTTTGGTCCGTTCTGTGTATTTTGGGCAAACCGTTTTTCTGCTTTTCAAGAGTTCCAACATTATTGTATTGCTGTTTGTTTGTTTGTTTGTTTTTTTGCTTTTTTTGCTTTTTGTCACATTTGGATTTAAATATTGAAAAAAGAAAATGTTATAATATGCTACTTCAACTTCGATACGTTTATCACTAATTCATCCTTCAAATTGTAGATTTAATAATATATTACCATTACTGTTCATTTCTATTACATCTCTGTTGCCTTCTTTTTTTTTTTTTCAAAATATACAGTTATTTGTCTGGCTTTTTTAAATAAATAGATAGATAAAAAGAGAAAGAGAAAGAGAGAGAGTGTGTGTGTGTGTGTGCTTTAGATCTTTATACCTAACGTCGCTCTGTCACATTAGGAAAGGAAGTTATATTTTTATACAATCTATCTAATCAGTCAAACTAATCCATTGTGGTACCCATTTTGTTGTCCTTCCTGTAATTTTTTTCTGGTTTTTTATTTTCTTTTTTGGTTGTTTCCTTTATTTTGTTACGTATCAGAGTATGAGTCAGGATTATAAGAAAAATTATGTTTCGTTATATGGGAACTCGGACGATGATGATGATGATGATATTCATGGTAATAAAAAATTGAATTTGGTAGATAGATTAAATCGTAATACTACTACTACCCCTAGAGCTAAAGATATCCATGAAAGAGATAAAGATGAAGATAAAAATAAGGATGAGAACAAGAAAGATAAATCTATTTCGTCGTTGAATAATAATATTAATAACGATGATATTACTCCAAATATTTTATTAGAACAATTAGCCTATGTTGACAATTTCTTACCTAACGTTAATCACGATTTTATGAATTTAAATAGTTGGATTTTAAATGAAAACAATCAAAGAAATACTCACATGAAGTTTGATGACAGTCATAGTCATAATAATGATGTATCTGATAATATAACTACTAACAACAATAACAATAATGATGATAATAATAATAATAATACTATCTCCTCACCCTCATCTGCTTTCATTCAAAACCCATTTATGTTAGATGAACAGTTAGCTGCAGAATTAAGTGCTTTCGCTGATGACGTATTTATATTTCCTGATGAAGATAAACCAAAATTAAATAATAATAATAATAATAAAGATCATGATAATGATGATGCTAACATAAATGAAAATATTAAAAATAATTACAGTAATAATAATAGTAGTAGTAGTATCAGTAGTAGTAGCAGTAGTAACAATAAGAAAAAAAATTCACATTATTTATCACAGAGAAGAAATACATTTTTAACTTCACAATATGATTATTCCAAATCAAGATTCTCTTCAAAGAAAGATGATAAATTAATATCAAATAATAACAATAATAATAATAATAATAATAGCAACAGTTCTAGTACTGCTACTGCTACTGCTACTGCTACTGCTACTGCTACCACTAATAATATTCATAATAATAATAATACAAATATTGAAGTATCTACATTCTCTCCAGAAATTAATTCTAATATAATTAATCAGTATGGTAATAATAATGCTAATATGATAGACACACATCATATCACAAGTATTGGTAACCTTACAAATCAAATTTCTTCGACTTCTTTACCTATACCCTCACCATTATCGACAAAGACAACACATAATCATAATAATAATAATAATAATAACGTAATTTCACAAATTCAAGTACCTGATTATTCTAAAATACCTACTGAGTCCTTGGTCGCATTATTGCCCCGTGTAACAATACCACAATCTGTTAATCAATTATTAATTAAATCTGGACTCACTAATGACCAAATCATCTCTTTATCTGCAATTATGGCATACCATCAACAACAACATTGTAATAATAACAGTGGCGTTTCAGTTGAGGATTATGATAGGGCAAAACTGTTAAATAAACTAAATCAATTACATGATGCAAATCCAATTAAATCATGCTCCATTATATTATTGCAATTGGTGGATAACATCGAATCTCAAAATAATAAGCATACATCCAATTTTAAGGGTGCTCACAGTCGTGCCAACAAAGATGAAATTTTGTCGTTGATTGAAGCAAGTAATAAAGAAGTCAACGAGCTAAAAGCTAAGTTGGACAAAAAAATTATCAAGACACAGAAATTAAAACTGGAAATGAATAATATGATAGAAAGGAACGTTGTGGATCAACATATCACTGGTAATTTTCTTCCCAATAATCACAATCCTAGCCATACTCCAGAATTTAATCCGTTATTCCACAACCATAACCATAATAGAACCACACAGACTGATATCCTCACTACGACTAAGCCACAAAGTAATAAAAAGAAAAGACCAGCACCTCAACCAGGTGTTGATCATAGTAATAATGACAATAGTATACCTCGAATAGATTCTAATAAAAAACAAAAAAAGGAGAAAGAATTGGAGAGCACTATACAACAATTAGGTAATTTAGCTAATTCACTACAAAGCAGAATCCAATCATTGGAATCTGAGAATG
This sequence comes from Arxiozyma telluris, assembly GCA_030571675.1. Classification (NCBI taxonomy): domain Eukaryota; kingdom Fungi; phylum Ascomycota; class Saccharomycetes; order Saccharomycetales; family Saccharomycetaceae; genus Arxiozyma; species Arxiozyma telluris. Next base: position 32,372 of record JAJLYH010000132.1, read on the forward strand.
AGTTGTTGAAAGAATTCTTGATAAGTTTTACTGGTGAGATTGGTGGTGCTGAAAAGATGGAGTCAATTAAACAAAAACTTCTGAAGAAGATTCAAAGGGATTAATATATAGATATAGAGAGATTGCTTTCTCTTTTTTTTTTTTTTTTTGATGGGAATGGTTGTTTTATTACATGGAAACATTGGGTGTTTTTCGTTATTTTTTTTTCTTTTCTTTTTCGGTTATATTCTTTTTTAAGATAAGGTTTGTAGTTATTATATAAAGATAATACTATATAGAGAGTGTTTTTTTTTGGGAACAGGTAATTTTCATGCTGATTTCTGTTGCAATTTGAAGGTTAGCGAAAAGGTTTGCCTATTAGGTATTTTGATTGCAAATTTGGAATTCACCCGTTAGAACTGTGTCTTATAAAGGATAATAGGATGAATATGGCATTTTCAAGAAACAAATGGGGCGAAACAACATGTGCATGGCAATTCTTAATAGGAGAGATTGTGTCAATGTTATTGGAAATTTAGTAGAAATTACAATATTGAAAAAAGTTGGTACCAAATTTTTAGTAATTATCGTAATATAATTTTAGTCCCCTGCTTTTTCCAATAAGTTAACACAAAAATTGAATAATGAAAGGAGAGTAAAGAGACATAATTAGACACCCTACATTAGGTAGTTATGGGTAATGATTAGTTTCAAGATGAAGGACTAGGAACAGTCGAAATTCTAATTCCTGACTGTAAGTGTATTCGAGCGATTGCCGGATTAGCCTTGATGAAAAATTACTCAGAAATTTATATATGATTTCAGAATATTGATACAGCATCAGAGGTAGATGTAATATATAGTATATATTATATCATACTTAACAGAAACAAACAACTACTGAAATGACAAGTTCTCTTAAAATATTAAGATACTGATCTTATTTTGTACCAAGTCACTACTATGCATGTTGATCAAAGTGTTTAGTGAAAATTTTTTATTGGAGTAGAAACTAAATGAATTCATCTATAGTGGACATTGCTTTATAATTTGTTTATGATTATTAAAAAGAGAGATAGAGATTAGTCGTATTTTGAGCGAGTTTTGACATAATGGGTTAGTAGATTTGTTTAGATCTGATGATAATTCTTATAATGTGTTTGATTATGTTAAACTTCCTTGCTTTTTTTTATCGATATGAATTACATATTATAAACCTATATAAATAAATTTATTTTATCTTCTTATCTTTTTTCCTTTTAATTGTTTATGTATATATTGATGTAAATAAATTTTGTCCTCAGTAAACAGTTCCGGTATAATGAGTAAATCGACAGCTATCATAACTCGCAAAATCTGACACAACAACATTTGCTATAGTGTTACTAGAATTAAAAGAAGAATTTGGCAACGTGCACTTCAAATAGTGTTAATATAAACCATATGTGGAACCTGTATTAATCAATAACTAGTTATACCATCTCAGGGTCTAGGCGGTAATCAAGGCCATATTAAAAATATTTGCAAACATTTACAGTATTTAAATGTCCGCAATGTGAATATTCGCCTTCATGAGATGTTTTTAGTGTCAGCAAACTAAATGTGTAGAGAAAGAGCATTCATCCCATACACAATGATGAAATGGACAAAGAATGATTGTGTTAAGAAGATTTATACAGAAAGCCTAGAAAAATATAATTGGTAGGGTAACGATAAGTTACACATATTTGAGAGATAATCTCATACGACAGGATCAACGTTCAATATAGTCGGGGCTGTGTAAAATCGTCGTAACCCAGAATCTCATTTAAGAGGAAGTTATTCTTTTCTTGTGGCTCTTTAGGTTTTACCATATCTTCACATTACGTTCTTTTATATAGCTCATATATAGAGAAAGTAAGCTTTTATCAGGCTTTTGAGGTATATAATACATTAATATATATTTTTAATACTTTCTAAGCGTAATATACCTTGCACGTTGCTCCATTCTTCCATTTACTGACCAAGAAGCGAAACTCTGATAAGTACCATGGCCGAATTAAACAATGGCCCTCTATAAAAATTGTAGATAAATATTTTGTATATAATTTTTCATTTTGATGTTCTAAAAACCAAAAGTAAATAAAAATTTATATAATATTATTTTAAAGGGTTATTGCTGATAATATCGAACTAAGGCACCAACACAAATCAAACGATAACTGGAAATAAATCCATAGGTATTATCTGTTGAAATATGATTAGAGCTATGCTTGCTAATCTAAATTCATCGTACGAAGTGGTTAAGGAATTATGAAAAATTTATATTAAAAAAGACTCGAAGATAAAATGAGTTACATTGTATATTATTGTATCTTGTATATTAGTTATGTAGAAAGTAGAAAACCAAGCAATATAACAAAATATTTATAATACCACCAATATCGTATTATAAATTTGAGAAGAAATGGATAAATTATTCATATCTTTGGTAAGATTTGACATGATGATAAGTAGATCTGTAAAATCAATGAATAATAATAATAATGGTATAAAAATTATTAAGAACTTCTTCGGTTTCTTCTATGTATGATAACTATACATACTATAAACCTATATATGAATAATCTATTTATTCTCTTTTTATATATAATTTTTTTTTTATCAGAATATATTTTTCAAGATGGAAAAATATATTTTTGTCGAGTAGCAATTCTAGCATAAATAATATTAAACCAGAATAAGCTACCTAAATTGGAAAAAAGCCAGCAAAATTCGCATCAATTTTATATAGTAACTTAAAATGAATAGTAACAAAGTTTTCGATGCTGAAGCCTTGCGTCAACATGTATTTTATTGGGTTTAGAATTTGTTGAAATACGATTTGAGTTATGATTGATAATTTAAATTCACCGTACCAAGTGATTAAAAAAATTATGAAACTTTCTATAAAAGAATACTCGAAGATAAAAACGAGTTATACTGTATATTATTGTATTTTGTATATTAGTTATGTAGAAAGAAGAAAACCAAGCAATACAACAAAGATCTATAATACCACCAATATCCTATTATAAATATTTGTTATATTGCTTGGTTTTCTACTTTCTACATAACTAATATACAAGATACAATAATATACAATGTAACTCATTTTATCTTCGAGTCTTCTTTAATATAAATTTTTCATAATTCTTTAATCACTTGGTACGATGAATTTAGATTATCAAGCATAGCTCTAATCATATTTCAACAATACATGCTTGTAGATAAATACAAGCGTATGACTTGTTTGTTCCAAAAATGAAATTATTTAAGGAACAGAGACAAAGGGGTAAAGAAATTAATGTTACAATTTCTCTCTGAAAATTTTAAGTAATTTTATTTTATTTATATATTTTTTTGTTTTTATATTTTGCATAGAAGTCATAAGAAGATGCGCTTAGGATGTTGCTGAAGCTAGTAGTCATGATTAAATAGTAAATTTATTAGTATACTTATTACTATTACACTTCTTCGGTCTCTCTTATATAAAGTATAAAAATAAATATATACATAATTAAAAAAATATTACTTAAGATGTTTAGAGAGAAATTATAATAATTTGTTCTTTACCTTCTTGTCCTTGTTTTATATAATTTTATTGTAGGACAAACAATCTACTCTCATATAGTTATATACGAGTTTATATTTTATCGGTTTTAATATTAATATTAATAATGCCTATTGATTTATATTCAATAGTTGTTGTATTTGAGTGTGTAACTTCATCCGATATTTTCAGCAAGAAGAGACCAAAGAATTGTAATAATAGTAAATATATTTATAACTGCATCATTTAATCATGACCATCAGTTTCAGTCACATCTTAGGCGCGTCTTCTTATGAATATAATAACGAGCAACAATAAAAAAGAACAATAAGAAAGAGAATAAACATCAGCTCAATATAGTTAAATAGAATAGCCGATTAATATAGTAGCTATTGAGACTGTATAGTAATAAGTTTACTGTTTGTAATAATTAATGTCTTCGAACTATTAGAATATCCGTTAGACATCAACAGTGCTTCCGGACTAATTAAGACATTAAATTACCACTTACATCACTACAAAATGTAACATATGTAGTAGAACTAACCGACTCTAAGTTAGTAATATAAGTGAAAAGTTATTAACCTTAAAATATCACCTAGGGTTTGAATGATAGTTTATACCTTACAACCTGGAAAGCGAGAAAAACAAGTTAAGGCAAAATTGAAAATCACTAGTTGGATGTCTGGATGCAAGGCTGAGAGTCATGGTTCGAACTTCAAAAGAAGCACGATCAGATTGAGAGAAAAACACTACAAGAAAATTCTTTCAAGAGAAGTATGATGAAAAGAACTTGGGAAAAGTAACCAAAGCAAAAGAAACAAACAAGATAACAAGATAAGGAATACAAACTAGTGGTAAGAGGAAAACGATAGCAATAACAAAAAAAGATAGAAATCAACAACTAGGAATAGGAGTCGTGAAGATAAAACGTAACCATATGTGATAAGAAAAGAAAAACATAATAGAACCAATAACTTGGCCACAATAAAATAAAAAGTAACAACAAGTGATAAGAGACGTTGAGAAAAAAACCAACAGTACTGATGTTCTACTATGGTCAAATGTATCAGAATAAATCGAAATTCAAATAGATTATGAAACAATAAATGTCCAATGTGTTAGTGTTATTGTAGCTACAAGAGCCTTTCGGCTATTATGTTTGTTATCGTAACTAGAAGAACGTGTCTCCACGTTAGTAAGACTTATGAGCAATTCTACATTGTATCGAGGGACGCTTCATAGTGATACAATCATTGGGATAAGTTTTCATTCGACATTTCTGATTTACATGCGACATATATAAGTAGGCAAGGTCTCCGAGTAGATTCACGAGTTTGTGAGTTTATAAGAATTTTGTTTACTTATAATTTTCCTATTTAATATATATAATATATAATTTATATAGAGGAAGCCAACCGGCCAACCAGCGAAATACGCAACTATATAACTATATAACATTAGAAGAGGACTAACCCTAACCTTTTCTATCTATTTTAATATCATATCATAATATAGTCTACATCAATCTCCTGATTTAGTCTACACACCAACCCACATATTTTACAAATCTTGAAAATTGGAGCTTCTATGGCCAAGTTGGTAAGGCGCCACACTAGTAATGTGGAGATCATCGGTTCGAATCCGATTGGAAGCATTGGTTTTACATTTTTGTAATGTAATAGATGAAGATCTACTACGAGAGATATACTCTTCTATAATGATAAATATAATAAATGATTCTTGGTTGTTCGTTGTTCTATCTATGATACATGAATTATACTGTATATACGGAGTAAACTAAGATACACAGATATACAGATATATACATATTTTATAAACAAGAAAAACAAGAACGTCGTCGTCGACTAAAGAGCTTGCAAGATCGTCTAGCGTGACATCAGGACAACATATGTCACAATTTCCGTGAAATTAGAGGACGTTATAGACTGTTATCAGAAACTAATAACCCAAGAGTTATCACAATATTGTAATATCCCGTGATACGAAGTATGGGTCTAATGTATTTTTCCAATTCATTTTGTAAATTTTTTTGCAACGTGTTGTTGTCCAAGGAGAGCTTATTTGTGGCGTATGAACTTGCGAGATATAATGGTATCTTGAGAGGCTACTGTAAGAAGGACTAGACAACGTTATAGACAGACGAGCAAGAAATAGAAAAGAATAAGAATATATATATTTTTGTGTATATTACTTTTTATTCTAGTTATTAATATTTGTAATAGATGAAGATCTACTACGAGAGATATACTCTTCTATAATGACAAATATAATAAATGATTCTTGGTTGTTGGTTGTTGTCCTCTATCTATGATACATAAACTATACTGTATATACGGAGTAAACTAAGATACACAGATATACAGATATACAGATATATATATTTTATAAACAAGAAAAAACAAGAACGTCGTCGTCGACTAAAGAGCTTGCAAGATCGTCTAGCGTGACATCAGGACAACATATGTCACAATATTTGTGTATTATTTTTTTTTATCTAAAAATAGAACAGAGTTATCACTGTAATATTCCTAATCTTTGTAAAAAGATTACTCTTCTTTATCTCTTTTCTTTTTATTTTTATCTCGTTCCGTATCTTTGTTGGAGTTTGGAAAAACTGTTTCTCGTTGTCGTCGAAGGAATAAATGTAGGTGGTAAAAATAAGGAGTCATGAACCTTGACCTCTTACTTTAATTCTGGATATTCGAAGATAACACTTA